>BQNB010066196.1:0-34654 GCA_026074375.1 Tanacetum coccineum
CAAAAGAAGTGTGTCTCCTCTGAATTGGTTGTAAGGTCACTCTCCCATCATTAATGGTAGCTTGTTGCCTAGGGTTTGACGAATTCCTCAGCTGGTTATTAGTAGTAGGATAGCGGGAAGTGACAACAACAGTCAAGAAAGACATCATGTGATTAATGGCATCAATGGGATCATCACCTTTCTGGAATACTGGAACAATTAGACCTAAGTCTAGTTGTAGAAATTCAGATTGTTAGTTAACTGTGGGAGCATATTCCAATTGAGGGATGGATGATGGTGGATAGTAAACGTTGTGATGAACTGATGATTGATAATCATTGGATGGATAAGTGATTGAAAGAGGTATTGGTGATTGATTATTTGAGTATTGTTGAGACTGATAAGGTGATCCATACTGTGGAGATTGATATGGTGAAACTTATGGTTGAAATTAAGAGTTTTGGTATGAGTTTTGATGAGTTTGATAAGGAGACTGGGTCATCTGATGGGTTGCAACCAAAGCAAGCAAATTTGAGTTGCGTTCATGCATTAAACGAACCTTATTTGCATGAAATTCATGTTGTCCCAAGTAAGCATGAAGCTGATCAATGTTAGTTGTGTGCAAATCCCAAACCAGTTTGACATCTGTCATAAATTTGCTCCACTCAGGAGGAAGAGTGTTCAAAAACTTAGTGTTCACTTGAAATTGTTCCAGTTTCATATTGTAGATGTTCATGTCATTGAGTAGCAGTGAAAATCTCAAGTAGAAATCACGTAGTGTTTCCCCCTTCTTATAAGCAAACTTATCGAATTCATTATAAAGCTTACACTCTCTTTCCTGTTTCGTCAATGAAGTTCCTTGCATGAGAAGTTGAATTCTTTCCCAAAATTCCTTGGCGACTTTATGATTGCTAACCAATGCATAGACCTCTGGTGGTAGTCCTTGAAGAATGATATTTATTGCCTTGACATCACAATCAGCTTGAATTGATTCCGTAGCAGATAACTCAGAATATTTATTTGGTCTTGTCACTCCATTTTCCTCAATTGAAGGCCAGATGAGTGGAACATTTTCAACGGATTCAAGGATCATTCGTCCATGTTGTCTATTCATCATGTATAGCTCCCATCTGCTTTTCCAAGAATCATACATATCTTTTTCCAACATAGGTGGACGATTGTCAGCACCCGAAAGAATTGCTTTGTCAACAAGAGTCGTCATTAAGAAATTTGTATGTTAAAAGATTATTGTCTGATCAAACGGTGGTAGAAATAAATTGTGTTTGATTGAGTTGTCTTTTTAAGTGTTTTAATTCATGAAACAACACGAGATTTTACAATTCTTGATAAAACCGAGAAAACAAGTTAATGCTTCAGGGATTTTACAAGTCAAAGAAATAAACCGTATAATTTGGAAATTTAAGTTGTTCGGTTTCTATTAAACTTGACTAGTTCAGTGGTCTTTAAGAATGACTAGATCAGTTGTAACACGGAAAAATGACTAGTTCGGTTTTCATTTGAAATGAACTAGATCGGTAGTCACTGAAAGTTACTAGATCGGTAGTCACTGAAAGTTACTAGATTGGTAGTCACTGAAAGTTACTAGATCGTTACTCACTGAAAGGAACTAGATCGGTACTCACTGGAGATTACTAGATCGGTAGTCACAAAAAGTTACTAGATCGGTAGTCACTGAAAGTTACTAGATCGGTACTCACTGAAAAGAACTAGATCGGTACTCACTGAAGGTTACTAGATCGGTTCACACTGAAACTAATTAGATCGGTTCTCACTGAAAAGTACTAGATCGGTACTTACAAAAATTACTAGATCGGTACTTATGAAAAATACTAGATCGGTACTTATGAAAAATACTAGATCGGTAGTCTCTCGAAACCGCCTTTTTCAAAACTCAAAAAACACGTTTTTGACGATTGTTTTCCAAAAATTTTTGTACCAAAAGTGTTACTAAGCCTATAGGGACAAGAAAAATGAAAACTTTAAGGTTTTTAAGCCGAAAAAATTAAAATCAAGATTTTGACCTTTATAAAGCTAACGAACCCAAATGACACAAAATAAGAGATTTTTCTATGAATCTAAGCACACACACACCTATATCCAAGGATACTAGATCAAAACTACCTATGTAGATGATCCTTTAGTGTGGATTTTAAGCTTAGGAAACAAGAAAAATAAAAAAACGAGCCCTTTTTATGAAATAAAACACACGAATCAAAACAAGAACACAAAATCTAAGCATAACACTCCATGGCTCTTGATACCAGTTAAAGAACAATCAAATTAACATACATGGAAAGAGAAGGAAAGTTGTTTTAGTGTGAGAGAGAGGGTTGGATGATCACTTAGAGAGAGAAAGTAAACATATAAGAGAACTTGTAATAGTGTGTGAAAAATAAACAACCAACCACCTCTCCAAGGCATGGAGAGGTGTTTATATACTTACAATGGATCATGGGCTTGGGCTTGCATGGGTTTATCCATGGGCCTTAAGCTAACTAACTATGTAAGTTTCCAAAAATTACTTAACGAGCTAACGACTGTTATCTATGGAAGTGACCGACACTTTTGTGTTCCTAACATAGACTTAGAGGATAAGAGAAGAGAAAAGCGAGGAAGAAATAATGGCAAGAGGTGAGGAATACAAAGGCCAAGAGGGGGGTATTTATAGGAAAAAATCTCAACTTGGTAAAAATCAAACCGTGAGAGGCGCGCTGCCCACACGTCAGCACGTCGCCATGGCGTCAGTTTCTCGTCTTGGTTTTTTCGAGATTTTATCGTTTTAAATACCTGCTCTTGCTAAACCCCCAATTATACGTCACGCTTTGACCTTTCCAATTATTCTTACTCAAGGTCAACCAACTCAAATAGCCATTTGATAAAAACGTTTGTGAAGTAATTTAGAAGAAGATTTGCGGATGTTTGTTCAATATTAAAGAGATAGAGAAAAATTATTAAACAAATAGTATGTTTGGGTATTCCTCACATGTAAATGGTTTAGTTGGAAACTAACCATGGTTAAGTGGATGAGTTGGCATAGTTATGATAGAAAGGAATATGCCAAAAGAATATTCTCAACTTAGTGAGCAAGTATGGATGTTGGAGGGATAGTTTGAAATTCAAATTCAAATAATTAGACATGTGGGTTAGAGAGAAGGATAAGATGAGTTGGCATGATGTGATGTTTTGGAGCCTAAATCATGTGATTCAAATTTGAATTCTATTTCAACATGTGGGAAAAAGGATAATGATTGGTTAGAAGTGAGTTGGCAATGGGTTGGAATGATGTAATGGTTTGGAGCCTGAATATCACATTCAAATTGAATGGTTGATATAAAGTGCGTTAGGGAAGATTGTTGAAGTGTATAGGAGAAGTTTGGTGATGTGGTGATATTGAATTCAAGCTTTAGAGGATAAGAGAGGTGTGTAGAGAAAGCTTTGAGAGTGTGTGTGTGTGTAACTTGAATTCAAATGGGAGTGTGAGTGAGATGAAGAAGAGAATGAATAGAGAATGGGTATGTGGTGGAGGATGTTGTGATTTGATAGAAATGAGCCTTTGTGGGTAATGTAGGGGATAACAAGTACAATAGTGTAAGGAATGTGAGTTGTCCCATGTGGGTATTTTTTGGAAAAGGTTTATATGAAGAAGGTTTAAGCTTGGAGATGGTGTTGGTGATGGAGAAAAGAATAATCAAAGGATTGTTTATGGTTTAATAATCACATTTCCATAAAGAGAGAAAAGAGATGGGCACATGTAATTATGAAATGGTTTAGGAAAGTGATATTGGCTAAAATATACATATTTTGTACCTCGTAAAATACTATAAAAGGACTAAAAACATTAAAATATAGATAATTATGTTGCAAATATGTTTGTATTGTGTTTTTATGTCTTACAGGTAAAAAGGATTGAAAACGAAGCAAAAACGGTAATTTTCGGGTGACTTTCGACGATGTTTTCACATTTACCGAGGTCCAAACAAAGTCGTGAATATTCCTCGATCACACCATTGGAAAGAACACGAAAAAACGAGTCCAACGGTACCGGCTTTTCATATTTAAACCTTTTTATTATGAACCTTTTTTGTCCCTGTTTGAACCTTTTATCTTTAATAAACCTGGACCAAATTAAAAGAGGGTTATATATTTAATTTTGTGTCATATAAGTAGAGCTATGCTTAGCTCAGTTGGTAAGGCAATGTGCCCCTAACATAGAGGTCCCGAGTTCGATTCATGCCAGAGGGGTTTATCCCCTCACGACCTGACCCGACCCACGACCCGACCCACGACCCGATCCAGACCCGGCCCAGCTGTTGACCCGCCTTGACTGGCTGTCAACCACCATTGACCGGTGGTTGACCGGTGGTCCGGCGGTGGTCCAACGATGGTCCAACGGTGGTCCGCCACCGTTGACCGTCGTTGACCGCCTCCGTTGACCGGTGGTCCGGCGGTGTTGACCGCCGCTGACCACCGTTGACTGCCGTCGTTGACTACCGTTGACCGGTGGTCCGGCGGCGGTTGACCGGAGGTTGACCGACGACGGTGGGGAACAGTAAAAATGCCACGTGGCACCACTCAGGTGGTGACACGTGGCGCTTCTAATGATTAGAGAGTTGTTTTAGAGAGAGAGTGGGTTGGATGAACACTTAGAGAGAGAAAGTAAACATAAGATAGAAAATGTATTATGTGTGAAAAATGAACAACCAACCACTTCTCTAAGGCATGGAGAGGTGTATAAATACCCTAATGAGGTCGGCCATGATGGGCTTAATGGGCTTTCCAGAACTTTCCTAACTTGCCTATTAAGGTTCAAATATCAACTAATACGAGCTAACGACAGTTTTCTATGGAGTGACCAATACTTTCCTAGGATTTTCGTATTCCTAACAATACTCCTCTTCAGTGTCAAAAGGTTTTCAACCCAAGTTTACACCAAAACTCATCCAGACTTTCCAACAAGCTCAGAGTAGTTGACATGAGCCAAAGATTCAAAAGGATTACAAGGCTGGATATAAGAAGATGAAAGCTAAACTTGCACTCCTTGAGGCTAGTCCCTCTACTTCTCAGTCCTCAAAGCCTTTTTAGTCAAAAAACACATGCCTGGTTGCTGAAACTTTCGATTGGGATGAGGTAGAAGTATCTGATGATGAGGAGATGACACAAGTCAAGGTACTAATGGCTCTAGCTGATGATAAACTCGTTGTATGTAAGAATCATGCTCGTAATGGTGAATGGATCGACATCACCATGAAGGTAAATATTCTTCTTTCTATGGATAAGGATGTTGATTGGCAGACTTACCTCAAATATATAAACAGTGACATCAAGTTCATTGAAGAGCAAAGATTAAACTTGTTATCAAAATATAACAAAAATGTTTTTGAATTAAATAAGTGTAGAGATGATCTACGTGTTTTTAAACAAGCAAAGCTTGATGATGTCATTTTTTCAAATTCAAAACACTAAACTTACAAAGTTAAATCATGCAAGGAAGAAAAAGGACAATGAAAGTGATTAAATAGCTCAAATAAAGTAAGTCAATGCATCAATGAGCAAATTTCAAACCAAAAGAAGAATCTTGATTGATAACTCACATGACCATCATCATCTAAAAATGATGTTAAGAAAATCATTCTTAACCTGCTCCCTAGATTGATGATCATGAAATGATCTCAACCAAAGACTGGTTGAAAGGGCACAAATCCTTGACAACAAATTTCTAAACTTTAACACTGGAAGAATTCTAGTCTCTGAAAGTCAAGTTGTAAATGAGTGTCTAAAACTCACTGAGGCACCCACTAATCTTGAGTTTTCCAAAGATTCAGGATTAGAACCTCTAACACCTCTACCTCAACTGAAAAATCTTCAGGGGGCTTCTTTAAGCTCTGAGGTAATGCCATTGACTTACCAAGATCACCTCTCTAAGAGAGATAACTTGGTTTGGTACCATGAAAACATACAAAGCCAGAAACACAGAATCTTCAAGCAAGGTGTTTCAAGACCTGTCAATGTTGTTCTGTAACCAGTCACTTCTTCAGTCCCTATGAAGTCAAAAAATAATTGCCAGTTTTGCGTAAGACCGAGCCAAACTAAGACTGAACATGAAGAAAATGATGAATCGAGGACCGGACCGAAATATGTTCGGTCTGATCCAGTTTCTCAGTTCGGTCCAATCCACGGTCTATTATGCTCAACTTTATTTTGAAATAACCTAATATAAAAACATAGACTAATAAATTAGGAGGAAGATACTTCTTTCTTCGTTTCAAAAGAATTGTTTTATGAAAAAAGCATAATTATTAATGTTTTTTTTTACTTTTTGCACAATAGATGATAGCATTTAACTATTGTTTTGTTAATGTCTAGAATAACGATTTCAAGTAAATGTATGTATATGTTTATAGTTTATACCAGTAGTGGACATTTTATTTACTTTAGGGTTTTTCTAACATGTGCTCTTAAACGCATGTTAAGTTATGTTTATTAAACACGAACTTTCTTCTTTATTTCAAAAATTGCATTTAGTTCTCATCGAATATGGTTATATAAGTTACCATGTAAATTTCAATTTAACGAGACATTCAGACTCGTGCGATGCACGAATTTTGTTTTTAACAAAAAGAAGAATACTTAAATATGCTACAATTTGGTCTCAAGTTAAAAAAATTAATGTAAAGCAAATTTGTGACCCTCGTATCTTCAAGTTCACTCGGCATTTCATATGTGTATGGTTTTCACATGTCGTACGAAAAAAGAAAAATAAATCAAGCACTATATTATTATTGCATGTACAATAGATGATATTTTTGTTTCAAATATGACATGTTAATTGTTGCATGTACAATAGATTTTAAAAACAACACGTGAATATAAAATCTTGTATGATCTCATACAAATATCTTAAAAAATAAAAGTTTTATTAGACTTGACATATGAGAGTTAATGCTAACCTACTACATCTATCATCTTTCTTTTTCTATAACACTTCTTTTCATTGGTCAAAACCCAAGGATTGCCTTGACTCAATATTGCACCTTCATTCTTTACTCATTTCTTTTCAAATCTTCTTCGTCACCAAAAATAATAAGATACCACACAAGTCAAGACAAATACACCCTTGTATAAGTAAAAAAACAAACCAACTACCAACACTCAACAATTCATAAAACAAAAAACAGTTTTACGGGCATGGATCTTCATTTCTATGTAGATCATCATTCGTCAGTCTTCAAAGCTCCATCTCTTGGGCCAAATCTCTGTCATCTTCACTGCTAAACATCTACAACACCACAAAAAGAAATCAATCATTAGACTAACCGTATCCATCACATAATTACAATAAATTAACAAAGTGAAACACAAAAATAAATTAAACACAAAACAAAATCAATTATGCACAAAAAAAAGTGGTGGTTAGAGCTTGAGAGAAAAAATGTGCAAGAATAAGAATGTGTGTATGACTTTGATTGTTTGAGATGTACACGGATGTTGAATCATGTGTTATTTATAATTAGATAATATTTTATGTAACTTAACTACATGTGAAGAGGCTCTTTTAAATTATTGATAGTTGGTTAAGGAAATCAAATGGACTAATTACATACAGTATAAATTCTTCATTCACTCAAATATAAAATAATCATGAATGCTTGCATTTAAAACATTAATCTTTAAAACTCAACATTAAATATTTAGGACTCAATCTTATCCCATTTATTCACACACGATTGTAAAACTTTCACAGCCAAGGTTACACCACTTTAATACTGCACATTAAATTAAAGGGCTGAATCTTTTAATATATAAGATAATCTTTAGCTTTAATATGTGTCCTCGGAGCACATTTTAGAAAATCCTTTTTGAAAATAAACAAATATTTTGAGCAAGGTTGTCAAGATCGCGAGTAAACTTGTAAGATCGTACGATCTTACGTGCTCACTAGCTAAAATCGTGTAGGATCGTTATAGGATCGTATGTGAGGTAGGATCGTAAGTAAGATCGTGGGATCGAACGTAAGATCGTAGGATCGGCTCGCGATCCGATCTTACCAATTTGATGAGTTATCTTATTATTTTATGTCAAAACCTTATATAAGACTTGTATTTTTTTTCCGTGCTATTATATTACTCTATAATATTATATTTTGGTTCAAAAGTCTTTTACAAGATGTATATCTTTCTAGCGTACAAAGTTGTGATGAATAGTCTAAAATGGACTTGAAATTTTATTTGAGCGTTAGAAAATGAAGTTACCGAAACATTTGAAATAGATTAACTTTTTATGTTTTGAATTTTTGGCATATTTACATCTCATGTCTTTTTTTTCCATCTCACTAAATTGTTTATTTAGCTATGATAACTTAAACAAATTAAATGTATTTCACAATTTGTATTATCATGATGTTTAACGTCAAAATTTTTATGATCCGCCAACGCCTATTAGCAAGACAAAGGCACTCAGGTGGGATCTTACGATCTCGATCCGATCTTACGATCTCAATCTTGTAAAGACAAAAACTATCATAGTAGGATCGCGAACCTTGAATTTTTGAACTAGGAAATGTGAGTGTTTTAAAGAGAAAGATAAAGAAGAAAAAAAGAAAATTTTAAAGCAACATCATCAACACTTTGACACTCGCACTCTCGTGTCCTACCAGCCGGCGGAGTTTACCTACCAAACCAAACACACTAACAACCATAGTGTCATTGTTGGTTGTACTTGCATTTGACTTGAAAATGATACTAGTAAGGTCAAACCGCCGGTCGATATCATCGATGCTAACTCTCCAACGGCGTTCAGTTTCATCAGCAGCCGCAGTGGAAGCGGATCGAACGATACGACAAGGACCGAGAAATGATTGGAAAAGACAAGAGATTAAATCTATATATGATTCTCCTCTTCTTGATCTTCTCTTTCACGGAGTCAGTTTCTTCTTTGCATTTTTATCACTTTTACTATTACTGTACTTGTTTTTTTCTTTTGTATTAATAAAACAGTCAAATATCTAATTGTGGTAAAGCATTATCAGAAAATTATGTATTGTCAAATATTACTGTAGTTATTAAGCTTAATAAGTCACATGTAACAACCCATCCATCCCACATCGGTAGGAGATAAGACATTTTAGTTGAAACCCGGGCGGATAATTTGTTACAGGGTAATAAGTTTCAAAAAGGTATGTACTTTAGTATTAAACTTTAGAATTTCTAAACAAGTCTTATCAGTATCCAAGTATCATTGTTTGAGACCTTGAATGAGGTTTTTTTTTTTAACTTCTGGCTGTATTGTATTATTTGTAAGTTGACTGTTATAGAGATTGTTTGGGATTACCTATTGTAAGTGCTTATTGGCTTATGGTGTTTTATTAACCAGTTTTATATTATTTGGATTGCTAAGTGCTTATGGGATTTATTTAGTTAAGCCATGAACATAAGCTAAAACTATGCAATACCAACCATCACCATGAATATCTGCACCAAACTATTGCATATAATTTGACGGGTATATATTTTCTTTTTGACGGGGAAGTTTACCGAATTAGTTAAGCAGGCTTACTAGTACTCTAGATGACATTAACTACTTTTATGTTGCCTGCCTTGTGAAAGGAGTTTGGATATTGCAAACAGCCTTGTAATTCAAATAACATTTTTTGATAAAAAGAAGTTGGGGAAACGAAAATGTTCCTAAACAGGTATTGCCGCACCATCTCACCCTTAACTCATAAAATAGGATATCGAAGTGGTTGTTTTGAAATAAATTTCTGCTTTTCGTCTTTGGTTTCTAATGCTTGTCTTAAATTTTTCTTGCTGTCATTGACTGCTTGGTAGGTGTGGTGTATATTATTTCTTACAAAAGGTTTTTTATAGGCTCAAGTTCATCGACATGCGCAAAATTTTAGGGAAGTTCAGCAGTGTACACTATTATCTATAAAGACGGGTGGATGCAGTGAGGATTGCTCATATTGCCCTCAGTCGTCTAGGTATGATACCGGAGTAAAAGCTCAAAAGCTCATGAATAAGGATGCTGTTTTGGAAGCAGCACAGAAGGTGCATTTTTCTCTAGCAACTCATTTTATTTGTTTAAATGGTTAATTAGGTTCGTATGCAAGTATTTAGGCATAAAGAATCATTCACATATTACATGCCTACCATAGTACCTCCTGTGTTTGATTCATTAACATGTTGATAATTAGCAATATATATTTCATGGAGGGCGGGAATCATTAGATTTCATTGTGTTATTCAGTGTTTGAGCTCCAAATACCTTTAGTTACACACTTTGATTGGCACCTCTGGGAGTTTTTCAGACTTTTTGTTGGTGTCTTTTTTCAGTCTTATATCAGACCTGATGATCCGCACATTGTTACGTTAATCATGAAAATGATTTAAAATCACATTTTGTGGTGTTTCTATCTTTTTGTATTTGCACATGTATGTGATGCCATTCTCTTAATGGATCTAAGTAACTGGTACTTGGGCAAGGCAAATGAGGCTTGTAGTAGCACTCGTTCTGCGATGTGGCTGCATGGAGAGATACCATAGGAAGGAAGACCAACTTTAGTCAGATCCTTGAATATGTGAAAGAGATAAGGTAATGTGCCACTCTTTTACAACTTAAGTTTAGTACAATCACTCAGCAACCGAAGAAATTGCCTTTTTTTTTCCTGACAAAAGTTGAAGTATATTGACTGTACACCTAAACGAGATTTGATTACTTATATAGTTATATATTAAACCTTAATTGGCTAATTTTTCATATCAGAGCTCTAGTAGTGTGCCATCTTTTGAGAGGTATGGGAATGGAGGTTTGCTGTACTTTGGGAATGATAGAAAAGCAGCAGGCTTTGGAACTCAAGAAAGCGGGCCTTACAGCTTACAACCATAACCTTGATACATCAAGAGAGTATTATCCTAATGTCATTACAACCAGAACATATGACGAACGCCTGGAAACCATCAAGCATGTTCGTGAAGCAGGAATCAATGTTTGTTCAGGTATATTAAGCTAAATCTTAAGTTTATCAATTGGCATTATCTTATAGAGTTAATAGAGATGAGTTTCTTCCTTTATTCCAAATATGTGGATTGATTATTTAGTATTCAACATTTGGGCAGACAAGATACATGGCAGAATATATATAAGGAATTGTCTTCTTTTTACAGGTGAATATTAGGGCTTGTGAAGCTGAAGAGGACAGGATGGCTGTTTGCATATCATTAGCAACACTCCCTCACACCCAGAGGAGCGTGCCCCATCAACGCACTTCTTGCAGTTAAAAGGCATATCCCTTTGGTAATTAAAAAGGTTTTTATCATATTTCTAGTATATATCTCTTCTGGTCCAGCCGCACGACACCGACCCACACCCAGGGGTGGGACAGCACCACGGACAAGGGGGGTGTGGGGGGGGGGGGGGGGGGGTGTGGGTGTGTGGGTTGTGTGGGTGGGGGGTGGCGTGTGCATATATGTGGATTAGACCTCGATTGATTTTCAAGCGTGTGCTTTTACAGCAAGTAGTGCCGTGGAATTGGGCATCGCTCTCTGGTGTGGGAGGAGGGGAGGGGCGTAGGTGCAATGTAATTTTTCAACAAGCCAATCCTGTCCTCTTCAGCTTCACCAAGCCCTATTATTCCACCTGTAAAAAGAAGACCAATTCTTATATGATAGTTCTGCCATGTATCTTGTCTGCCCAAATGTTGAATAATAATATATCACATATTTTGGAATAAAGGTAGAAACTCTGCTCTATTAACTCTATAAGATAATGCCAATTGATAAACTTAAGATTTAGCTTAATATACCTGAACAAACATTGATTCCTGCTTCACGAACATGCTTGATGGTTTCCAGGCGTTCGTCATATGTTCTGGTTGTACATGGACATTAGGATAATACTCTCTTGATGTATCAAGGTTATGGTTGTAAGCTGTAAGGCCCGCTTTCTTGAGTTCCAAAGCCTGCTGCTTTTCTATCATTCCCAAAGTACAGCAAACCTCCATTCCCATACCCCTGCAAATGAGTGGCACACTACTTATGAGCTCTGATATGAAAAATTAGCCATTTAAGGGTTATATATAACTATATAAGTAATCAAATCTCGTTTAGGTGTACAGTCAATATACTTCAACTTTTGTCAGGAAAAAAAAGGCAATTTCTTCGGTTGCTGAGCGATTGTACTAAACTTAAGTTGTAAAAGAGTGGCACATTACCTTATCTCTTTCACATATTCAAGGATCTGACTAAAGTTGGTCTTCCTTCCTATGGTATCTCTCCATGCTGCACCCATGCAAAACCGAGTGCTACCAGCCTCTTTTGCCTGCCAAGTACCAGTTACTGATCCCATTAAAGATAATTGAAATGGCATCCTTACCATGTGCAATTACAAAAAGGATATTTTAGAGATTTAAGTAAGTTAGATTACTAAATTATTATGTGATTTTAAGGTCCAGGTTCCATGGATGTAAATTTACGTTTAACATATGTGGTTCTTCAGAGGCTCGTACGTAATATAAGACAAGTCTCTGAAATAGAAAGAACACCATCAAAAAGTCTGAAAAATACTACCATGATTGCCTATTCAAACAGTGTGTAACTAAAGGTTGGGGTGCTCACACACTGTATAAGCAAGGATTCTTTGTTCCTGCCTCATGATATATGATTTGCTAATTTTTAATAATATGACTTATGAATACATTCACTGGACGTATGGTACTATGGTAGGCATTGTAATATTTTGGTGAATGATTCTTTTGCCAAAATACTTGCATACGAAACCTAAATAACCACTTTAAACAAATAAACAAGTGTTGCTAGAGGAAAATTGCAACCTGTCTGTGCTGCTTCCTATTACTGCTCCCTTATTCATGAGCTTTTGAGCTTTTTACTCCGGTTATATATACCTAGACGTCATCGAGGGCAATATGAGCAATCCATTCACTGCATGCTGCATCCACCACGTCGTTATAGATAATAGTGCTACACTGTGAATCTTCCCTTAAAAATTTTTGCGCCATATTTTCCACACCCCCCACCAACAAAAAAATGTCGATGAACTTGAGAGCCTTATTAAATTTAAAAAACCTTTTGTTAAGAAATTTAATATACACCACTCCTACCAAAGCAGTCCAATGACAGAAGGAAAAATTTAAGACAAGCATGAGAAACCAAAGTCGAAAAAGCCAGAATTTTTATTTCATAACAACACTTCGATATCTATTTTATGAGTTAGGAGTCGTGAGATGGTGCGGGGCCAATTATCATGTTTAGGGAACCATTTTCGTTTCCCCAAACATTCTTTTTATCTAAATAAGGTTATTTGATTTACAAGGGCTGTTTTTTGCTATATTACCCTAATCCTTTACAAGTCAGGAACATAAAATGTAGGTTTTGTATGTCTCATCTAGTGTACTTGGTAAGCCTGCGTGAACGTTATTCGGGATTCTGGCCAGTCAAATAGTCTAATTTGTTTGGTAGACCCGGGCTTTTGGTTTTTTGCATTTGTGTGGTGCTGTTATTCTTGGTGGGTTGATGATGGGTGGGGGTTTTAGTTTTATGCATTAGGTTTTGTGCGGTAAATGTTACTGGGGCCTCTGCGCAGTGCTTACGTTTGTTTGCCCATACTTAATATTAAGCCACCTATATTAGCAAATTCCAAATAATATTTTTTAAAACTGGTAATTAAAACACCATAAGCCAAAATAAATTAATAATAAGCACTATACAATAGGGTAAACCCCCAAACAATCCGTTATAACAGTCTAACTTACAAAATAATATAAATACAGCCAGAAGTTAAAAAAAAAAAATCACTCATTCATGGTCTCAAACAATGATGATTACTTGGAGATACTGATAACTGATAGACGTAGTTTAGAAATTCTTAAAGTTTAATACTAAAGTACATACCCTTTTGAAACTTATTACCCTGTGTAAACAAATTATCCGCCCGGAGGTTTTCAACTTAAAATGTCTTATCGCTACGATGGGTGGGGGATGGTTATGGGTTTTGATATTGTTTCATGTGACCTTATTAAGCTTTTATAACATACAGTAATATTGACAATACATAATTTTTCTGGATAATGGCTTTACCACAATTAGATTATTTTATTTGACTGTTTTTATTAATACAAAAGGAAAAAAACAAGTACAGTAATAGTAAAAAGTGATTTTATAAAAAATGCAAAGAAGAAACTGACTCGTGGAAAGACGGAAAAAGAGAAGCAAAGGGACAAATGAAAGAGAATTTTGAAAAATGATAAGGAAAGAGAAGGATCAAGTGTAAGAGGTGGAAGAGAGGACATTCATTATATAGTTGGAAGTAATCTTCTAACTTTGTCTTTTCAATCATTTTCTCGGGTTCCTGTGGCGTATCGTTCGAATCCCCTCTTCCCACTGCGACGGCTGACTCCTGACTTGCTGATTTGAATGAAATGATTGTGAAATGAACGCCGTTTGGAGAGGGTTAGATATCGGATGTTATCGACCGGCGGTTTTTGCCTTACAAGGTCTCAATTTTCAAGTCAAAGGCAAAAGTAAAAAAAAGTACCAACCAAACAATGACACTTGGTTTTGTTAGGTTGTGTGTGTTTGTTTGGGAGGGTTAAACTCGCCGGCTGGTATGCTGCCAGGCTGGTTACTTGGTAGGACACGATAGAGTTAGGGGGAGTGACGGAGAGTGGGTGCGAGTGGTCAAAGTGTTTTGATGTGTTGCTTTAAAATTTTTCTTATTTTTTTTTCTTTCTTTTTCTTTCCTCTTTTTGAAAAAACACTCACATTTCCTATGTTCAAAAATTTCTCAAGTTCGCGTCCTCCTACTATGATAGTTTTTTTTTTGTCTGTACAAGATTGTGGATCGTAAAGAAGATCGGGTGCGGAGAGAGTTTATTTCTGTTGGTTCGGGGGGTAGTTCCCTACGGAGGGGCCGGTGTTTAGCTATATGGCAGGGGGCAGGTTGCTAGGGGGGTGGCGGTGCTGGTTTTTTGGGGTAGGGGTGGGGGGGGTTTTATGCTGGTGTTAATTATAATTTGTGATAATACTGTTTAGTGGGGGGTTTATGGGCCTCTATGTCATTGCTGCTTAAGATACATTGTAGTGAGTATGGATATAAAAATAAAAAATATACTATAATTTTAATTTATTTTTTATTTTTATTCTTTATATTTATTTTTGTCTGGAGTGTTGGTGGAGTGGGTTTGTGGCCTAATACTCTTAAAGGCATTTATGTTAAAATAAGTTTATTATATCTATTTCATATGTTTTTGTAAGTTTAGTAACTTATTTTTCTAACGCTCAAATAAATTTTTCAAGTCCATTTTTAGACCTATTCATCACAACCAACTTTGTACGCTAGAAAAGAAAATGGAAAAGATTTTTAGAAGAAAGTGAAGGAGAAAAGTTAGAAAGGAAAGATATACATCTGTGTAAAAAGACTTTTGAACCACAATATAATATTTATAGAGTAATATATTAGCACACGGAATAAAAAAAAAAAAGAAAAAAACAAAAAAAAAAAAAAAAAAAAAAATACACAAAGTTCTTTATATAAGTTTTGACATTTTATAAATTAATAAGATAACTCATCAAAAATTGGTTTTTTTTAAGATCGGATCGCGTAGGCCGAGGATCCTACGATCTTACTGTTCGATCCCAACTTAACGATCTTATTCCGATCCTACCTCACATACGTATCCTTATTATTTTTTTTTTTTTTTTTTTTTTAATAATAAATATATATATTTTTATAAAATTAATAAACCCCCCAAAAACAACACACACCCCCCCAACCCCCCCCCCCCCCCCCCCCCCCCCCACCCCCAAAATATATTTTTTTTTTTTTTTTTTTATTTTTTTTATTTATTTTTTTTTTGTTATAACGATCCTACTCGATTTAGCTAGTGAGCACGCGTCGTAAACGTTTCTTCGATCTTACAAGTTTACTCGCGATCTTGACAGCCTTTTTTGTTGCTCAAAATATTTGTTTAATTTTTCAATAAAGGGATTTTTATTTTCTAAATGTGCTCCGAGGGAGGTGAGGACACGAAGGACACTATTAAGGAGGCTTAATGGATGATATTATATATTAATAAAGATTAGCTCTTTATTTTTTGTTTGATTTTTTAAGGTGCAGTTAGAGTAGTATTAAAGTGGGTGTTGTAATCTTGGCGTGTGAAAGTTTTACAATGTCTTATGTTTATTTTTGTTGTTGTGTCGGTGGCTGTGAAGTAATATTCATGATTGTCTGGTTGTTTTGTATTAGTTTGTGGATATTTTAATGATTTTGTTTTGATTTAGTTCTTTTATAAGATATTTGAAGATGTTTTTTGTTGATGTTTTTGTTGTGTTTTTGTTTATTTTTTTTTTTTTATAAGTATTAAATGTTTTAGTTTGAATGTGCAAAGCCAGTTTCAGATTATTATTTGTGTATATTTGTAGTGTTTTTCGAGGTGAGAGGGTTTTTTTTTTTTTTTTTTTTGTTGTTGTTTTTGTTATCTTTGTATAGAATTTTTTTTAGGAAGAATTTTATACTTGATTGTATTATGTGTGTCCATTTTATGTTTTTGTTTTTGTTTTGTCCATTTAATCTAGCAACTGTTAGTGTCATATTAGTATTGTTTTATTAATTGTTTATGTATTTTTGTAATTGTAAATAAGGTTGTGTCTGTCTATCTTCACTGTAGTTAAGTTAGTTAGCCAGATTATTATAAGAATTTTATCTAATTATAAATACACATGATTTCAACATCCGTGTTGTAATTGTTAGGTTTTTTTGTTTTTTTTTTTTTTTGGTATTTGTTGACTCCTCAAACAATAAAAGTCAGTACGTAAGTGTGTTGTGTTTTGTTTCTTATTTCTTACGACATTTTTTCTTCTCAAGCTCTAACACCATTCTTTTCTTTTTTGTTGTGGCTATGTTATAATTTTTGATTTTGTTTGTTTTGTTTGTTAATGTATTTTTTTTGTGTTTGCACTTTGTTAATTTATTGTAATTATGCTGTATGGGATACGGTAGGTCGTAAGGATTTGATTTCTTTGATGTGATTGTATTGTTAGATGTTTAGCACGGGTGATGGATGAGTGTGATGTTTTGGCCCAAGAGTAAACCAAGCGAGAGTTAGTTGTAGAGAAGGAGAGATGGAGCTTTGAAGGACTGAAGGAATAAATAGTGATCTAACATTAGGAAATTGAAGATTGCATGCCGTTTGGTTTTAAAAAATTTGTTTTTATGTGTTTATGAGATTGTTGGTTTGGTGTTGAGGTGTGGGTGTTTTGGGTATGTTTGGTTTTTGTTGGTTTGTATTTACTTATACCAAGGGTGTATTTTGTTTTTAGTGTAGTTTTCCTTCATCTATTAGTTTTTTTGATTTTTTCTTGTTTTCTAAGCTTAAAATCCACACTAAAGGATCATCTACATAGGTAGTTTTGATCTAGTATCCTTGGATATAGGTGTGTGTGTGCTTAGATTCATAGAAAAATCTCTTATTTTGTGTCATTTGGGTTCGTTAGCTTTGTAAAGGTCAAAATCTTGATTTTAAATTTTTCGGCTTAAAAACCTTAAAGTTTTCATTTTTCTTGTCCCTATAGGCTTAGTAACACTTTTTGTACAAAATTTTTCAGAAAACAATTGTCAAAATCGTGTCTTTTGAGTTTTAAAAAAGGCGGTTTCGAGAAACTACCGATCTAGTATTTTTCATAAGTACCGATCTAGTATTTTTCATAAGTACCGATCTAGTAATTTTTGTAAGTACCGATCTAGTACTTTTTAGTGAGAACCGATCTAATTAGTTTCAGTGTGAACCGATCTAGTAACCTTCAGTGAGTACCGATCTAGTTCTTTTCAGTAAGTACCGATCTAGTAACTTTCAGTGACTACCGATCTAGTAACTTTCTGTGACTACCGATCTAGTAATCTCTAGTAAGTACCGATCTAGTTCCTTTCAGTCAAAGACCCATCGAATAGACACAGTTTAATTGAAAACGTAACAAAATCAAATTTGCAAAAAAATTATACGGTTTATTTCTTTGACTTGTAAAATCTGTGAAACATTAACTTGTTTTTCTAGTTTTGTCAAGAATTGTAAAATCCCGTGTAATTTCAAGAATTAAAACACTTAAAAGACAACTTAATCAAACACAATTTCTTTCTACTACCGTTCGATCCGACAATAATCTTTTAACATGCAAATTTCTCAATGATGACTCTTGCTGACAAATGCAATATTCTTTCGGGTGGACAAGTCGTTCTTCCACCTATGTTGGAAAAAGATATGTATGATTCTTGGAAAAGCATAATGGAGCTATACATGATGAATGGACCAATAGACGGATAATGTTCCTTGCTAAACCGTGGAAAATGGTCCATCATCTGGCCTTCTAATTGAAGAATATTGGGATAATTTAGTGACAGACCAAAGAAATATTCTGAGTTATCTGCTACAGAAGCAATTCAAGCTGATTGTTTATCACCTTATTTAATGTGCAACAAATATCATTCTCCTAGGACTACTACCTGAGGTCTATGCATGGTTTGCTATCATAAAGTCGCCAAGGAACTTTGGGAAAGATTCAAACTTCGCATGCAAGGAACGTCATGACAAACAAGACAAGAGAGGTGTTAAGCTTTATGATGAATTCGATAAGTTTGCTTATAAGAAGGGGAAACACTACGTGATTTCTACTTGAGATTTTCACTGCTACTCAATGACTTGAACATCTACAATATGAAACCGGAACAATTTCAAGTGAACAACAAGTTTTTGAATACTCTTCCTCCTGAGTGGAGCAAATTTGTGACAGATGTCAAACTGGTTCGGGATTTGCACACAACCAACATTGATCAGCTTCATGCTTACATGGGACAACATGAATTTCATGCAAATGAGGTTCGTTTAATGCATGAACGCAACTCAGATCCGCTTGCTTTGGTTGCAACCCATCAGATGACCCAATCTCCTTATCCAACTCATCAGCACTCACACCAAAACTCTCAATTTCAGCCACAAGTTTTACCATATCAGTCTCCACAACATGGTTCGCCTTATCAGTCTCAACAATACTCAAATAATCAATCATCAACACCTCTTTCAATCACTTATCCATCCAATGATTATGAATCATCAGTTTATCACAACGTTTATTCTCCACCATCATCCATCCCACAATTGGAATATGCTCCCACAGTTAACCAACAATCTGAATTTCCCCAACTAGACTCAGGTTTAATTGTTCCAGTGTTCCAGAAAGGTGATGATCCCATTGATGCCATCAATCACATGATGTCTTTCTTGACTGTTGTTGTCACTTCCTGTTATCCTACTACCAATAACCAACTGAGGAATTCGTCAAACCCAAGGCAACAAGCTACCATTAATGATGGGAGAGTGACGTTACAACCAATTCAGGGAAGACACGCTTATTTTGCTGTGGGTACTACAAGGACATACACTCAAAGAGAAAGTAGAATCAATTTTGGGAAACAAAGGACTGTTATTTGCTACAACTGCAAAGGGGAAGGACACATGTCCAAACAGTGCACTAAACCTAAGAGGAAACAGGATGATTCGTAGTTTAAGGATAAAGTATTGTTGGTACAAGCTCAAGCAAACGGTCAATTCTACATGAGGAGGAACTAGCATTTTTGGCAGCAAGAAGAAGCAGCCTAGTAGCCAGCGAGCTACAGAATAGAGCCAGCAAGAAAGAGTCAGAAGGCAGCCATGATAGTAGCAGAAGAAGAGAGCACAGAGACTGCAGCAAGCAGAGAGAGAGCAGAGAGATAGTCAGCACAGAGCAGAGAGGCAGCAGAGCAGCAAGCAAGAGAGCAGAGAGAGACAGAGCAGCCAGATCATGAAAGGAGCTGGAGCAAGCAGAGAGAGCCAGACAGAGACAGAGAGACGAGCTGAGGCAGTAGCAGAGAGAGCAGAAGGAGGAGTGCAGAGCAGTAGATAGAAGAGCAGAGCTCAACCAGCAGAGACAGCAGCAGCAGGAGAGAGGTCAGCAGAAGCTGACCAGAGAGCAGCAGAGCTGCAGTCCAGTTGAGAGAGAGAGAGACAGCAGAGAGCAGCTGCCAACAGTCACATGAAGCAGCCCCCAGCAAGCTAGAGGCCCCAGAAGCCATGCAGCCCCTCATTAGTCCCACAGCCAGCCCCCAGGCAGCCATAGCCGCCCCTATCAGTCAGCCCCTCTAGCAGCCGATGGTAGGCCAGCCAGCAGCCCAAGCCCCCAGCCAGTGCCACCAGCTAACCCCCTCAGACAGAGCTAGCTGCCCAGACAGCCAGCAAGCCTAGCCAGCAGCCTAGACAGCCAGTCTCAGTCAGGAGCACAGCATGCAGGCCCTCATTAGCCGTCAGCTAGAGCCTACAGACACAGCCAGTTAGCAGACCAGCTAGCCAGCCTCCCTGTAGCTAGCAAGAGTAACAGGACAGCCCAGCCCAGAAGCAGCCCAGCCAGCAGTCTCTAGCCAGCCAGCTAGCTAGCACACCTGCCCCAGCAGAAGACCCAGACAGACCGCACGTATCCCAACATATTCAGGCTCAGCAGCCTAGAGCGAGAGATCCCAGCCCCCCGTCACAGTCCAGATCCCAGCCTCCCCAGTCGCTCACATCTGACAGCATCTATCCAGAGCAGCCGTAACAAGACAGCAGCCCCCCACCCCGGCAGCAACCACCCAAGGCCCCAGCAGAGCCACCAGCCAGCAGACCGCAGTAGCCCAGCCCAGCAGCTAGACCCCTCAGCCTCCAGCCTCAGCAGCGAGCCAGCGCAGCTGCCCCTTCTCCACCAGCCAGGCCTGAGCACCTTCCTAGCATCTACAGAGACCAGATCAGCAGCAGCCCAAGTCCAGTCAGAGCAGCTGTTGTCTCGTGCAGACCTAGCCAGCCAAGCAGAGACCAGTTTTCCTAGTTTCTAGCAGCAGAGTTCCGAGCCAGTCAGCCTAGGAGTCAGTCAGAGGTACCCAGACCCGGTCAGCAGCAGGAGCAGCAGCCTCGAGAAGGAGAAGCTCAGCAGTCGCTCAGTGCAGCTCAGCTCAGAAAGTCAGCAGTCAGTCGTAGAGAGTCCCTCGCTAGCCAGATCAGTGCGAGAGAAGCAGCAAGAGAGGCCAGAGCAGACAGAGAGCAGCGAGCAGTAGCAGCAGTTCTAGAGATGGAGAGGAGAGGCTCCAGGACAGAGTGAAGAGGGGCAAGTCCTAGCAGCAGCAGTCCAGCCTTCGATAGACAGCACGGCCTAGCAGCAGCCTCCAGCAGAGAGCTTAGTCAATCTACTCAGTGCAGCAGTCCAGAGCCTAGAGAGCAGTACTCAGAGTAGAGGAGAGAAGTAGCAGAGCAGTCAGCAGAAGAAGCCAAGCCAGCCACCAGCTAGACCAGCCAGCTGTAGACCCTGCGAGAGTTAGTCGAAGAAAGTGTACAGCACTCATCAGAAGTCAGATCTGCTAGTTAGAGCGCAGTCCCGCCAGCAGAACTGCAGTCAGACAGAGAACAGCAGACTAGCAGCCCAAGAGCCAGCGCGTGTTACAACCGATCTAGTCATTCTCAAAGACCACTGAACTAGTCAAGTTTATTAGAAACCGAACAACTCAAATTTCCAAATTATACGGTTTATTTCTTTGACTTGTAAAATCCCTGAAGCATTGACTTGTTTTCCCTGTTTTGTCAATAATTGTAAAATACCGTGTAGTTTCATGAATTAAAACACATAAAAAGATAACTCAATCAAACACAATTTCTTTCTACCATCGTTCGATCCGACAATAATCTTTTAACATACAAATTTCTTAATGACGACTCTTGTTGACAAAGCAATTCTTTCGGGTGATGACAATCGTCCAACTATGTTGGAAAAAGATATGTATGATTCTTGGAAAAGCAGATGGGAGCTATACATGATGAATAGACAACATGGACGAATGATCCTTGAATCCGTTGAAAATGGTCCACTCATCTGGCCTTCAATTGAGGAAAATGGAGTGACAAGACCAAAGAAATATTCTGAGTTATCTGCTGCGGAGTCAATTCAAGCTGATTGTGATGTCAAGGCAACAAATATCATTCTTCAAGGACTACCACCAGAGGTCTATGCATTGGTTAGCAATCATAAAGTCGCCAAAGAACTTTGGGAAAGAATTCAACTTCTCATGCAAGGAACTTCATTGACGAAACAGGAAAGAGAGTGTAAGCTTTATGATGAATTCGATAAGCTTGCTTATAAGAAGGGGGAAACACAACGTGATTTCTACTTGATATTTTCACTGCTACTCAATGACATGAACATCTACAATATGAAACTGGAACAATTTCAAGTGAACACCAAGTTTTTGAACACTCTTCCTCCTGAGTGGAGCAAATTTATAACAGATGTCAAAATGGTTTGGGATTTGCACATAACTTACATTGATCAGCTTCATGCTTACTTAGGACAACATGAATTTCATGCAAATAAGGTTCGTTTGATGCATGAACGCAACTCAAATTCGCTTGCTTTGGTTGCAACCCATCAGATGACCCAGTCTCCTTATCAAACTCATCAAAACTCATACCAAAATTCTTAATTTCAACCACAAGTTTCACCATATCAATCTCCGCAGTATGGATCACCTTATCAGTCTCAACAGTACTCAAATAATCAATCACCGACACCTCTTTCAATCACTTATCCATCCAATGATTATCAATCATCATTTCATCACAACGTTTACTATCCACCATCATCCATCCCTCAATTGGAATATGCTCCCACAGTTAACTAACAATCTGAATTTCCACAACTAGACTCAGGTCTAATTGTTCCAGTATTCCAGAAAGGTGATGATCCCATTGATGCCATCAATCACATGATGTCTTTCTTGACTGTTGTTGTCGCTTCTCGCTATCCTACTACCAATAACCAACTGAGGAATTCGTCAAACCCTAGGCAACAAGCTACCATTAATGATGGGAGAGTGGTCTTACAACTAATTCAGAGAAGACACACTTCTTTTACTACGGGTACTACAAGGACTTACACTCCAGGAGAAAGTGGAAGCAATTCTGGGAAACAAAGGACTATTATTTGTTACAACTATAAAGGGGAAGGACACATGTCCAAACCGTGCAACAAACCTAAGAGGAAACGGGATGATTCGGGGTTTAAGGATAAAGTGTTGTTGGTACAAGCTCAAGCAAACGGTCAAATTTTACATGAGGAGGAACTAGCATTTTTGTCAGATCCAGGAATTGTAGAAGATCAAGCCACACAGACTGTCATTACTCACAATGCTGCTTATCAAACCAATGATTTAGATGCATATGACTCTGATTGTGATGAACTCAACACTGCCAAAGTTGCTCTCATGGCGAATTTGTCTCATTATGGTTCAAATGCTCTCGCTGAGGTATACAATCATGATAATGTGGATAACAATATGATTAATTAAGCTGTGCAGGTGATGTCGTCTTCTGAATAGTCGAATGTTATGAATCATTCAGAGACTGAAATAACCAGTGATAGCAATATCATTCCTAATTCTCAGTATGTGATTGAATCACAACAAGCAGCTGTTCAGAATTCTAACTCTTCTGCACAACAAGATGCACTGATATTATCTGTGATTGAATAACTAAAAACCCAAGTAGTTAATTGTACCAAGATTAATCTGGACAATAAAAGTGTCAATGATAGTTTAACTGTTGAGTTTGAAAGATATAAGGAACAAGTTAAAGTTTTGAAAGAAGGACAAAATGTTGATTTAAGGAGCAATGATACTGTTTCAGATTTAAGTGAATGGTCTATAGAGATTGATCGTCTTAAACAAACTCTTTCTGAACATTTAAAAGAAAAGGAATCTTTAATGCAAACAGTTACTCTTCTCAAAAATGATTTTAAGAAAAGAAGAATCTAGGAACATCGATAGAGAGATTGCATTAGAAAAGAAGATCAAACAGCTAGATAATATTGTTTTTTAAAGAGATCAATCTGCACAAACTGTTCACATGTTGACGAAGCCTCGGTTTTTCTATGATCATACCACTAAACAAGCTCTAGGTTTTCAAAATCCTTTCTATCTAAAGAAAGCTCAGCAGTTTGAACCAAAGCTTTATGATGGTAATGTCATTAAGAATACGAGTGCTATTGTGATTCCAGACTCCGAAGAGACCCTAATGCTTACTGAAGAGAGTCGTTCAAAAATGCTTTTAAAACAAAAGGATCCTATGATGTTAGAAAAGAAATTCAATACTACATCAGTCGATTATGCTGTTCTTAACCAACTTTCTCAAGATTTTGAAACACGATTTATTCCACAAACTAAATTATTTGCTGAACAAGCCTTTTGGTCTCATAATTCTGTGAATTTTCCAGATCCCACTCTTTCTAGTAGACCCACCAAAGTTGAGGTTCGTAAAGTCAGCATGGTTAATACCAGTTTGAAAAAACTTAAATACCATCTTGTTGGTTTTGACGTGGTTATCAAAGAAAGAACCACGGCCACAGCCATCACTGAGGGGTCGTGGGGGTTCAAACATACAAAAGCTAGTTTTAGGGATAAAATAATTCCATTTGTAAAAGCTCTGAAGGACTTATTTAATACATTCGATCAATATTTGATTGAAGAACTTTTTGAAGTCCAAAATGTCTTTCATCAAATGGAACAGGCTGTGGAACAACATCGTTTAGAGTAAAAAACATTTGAAGTTAAAAGGGATAAAGTCGTAGAATACCAACAAACTTTTCAAAATTTATCGATTTGGTACGTGTACTTCAAAAATTATCGATTTGGTACGTGTACTTTCATAAAGTGTTCTCATTTGCACATTTTGATGATGTGTCACGTTATTAATGTGCCACGTGTCAGCCTATCACGTATGACACATCATCAAAATGTGCAAATGAGAACACTTTATAAAAGTACACGTACCAAATCGATAATTTTTGAAGTACACGTACCAAATCGATAAATTTTGAAAAGTTTGTTGGTATTATACGGCTTTATCCCAAGTTAAAATGAATCAAGTTTTGAACAAAAACGAACGACTCTTGGAACAAGTCATTAACAAAGATATTGTGAACATAATTATGAATTCTTCTGTGGATAATGCTTCTGTGAATGTGCACGAATGTGAAAATTCTATAAAACTAGAGACTAAGCTTCTCAACAAAAAGGATTTCGTTGAAAAGAGATTTACGATAGACTATTCAAAAGTTTTACCACTCTTGAAAAACATTTCATCTCGTTAGAAGTTGATACTCAACTTAATCAGTAAATTTTTCAAAGGGACAATTCTGTTTCAAATCAAAGTGCTCCAAGTTTTGATCAATTGTTTGAATTAAATGAATTAAAAGCTCAGTCCCAAGAGAAAGACACAGTCATAAAGAAGTTAAAAGAGAGAATTAAAACTCTAAGTGGAAAAATAAAAGAGGATAAGATTAAAAAGGATTTAGATGAGATTGAAATAATAAATATTGAATTGGATCATAGGGTGTCAAAGCTTATTGCTGAGAATGAGCATTTGAAACAGACCTATAAGCAACTTTATGACTCGATTAAACCAGCATGTATTCGATCAAAAGAACAATGTGATGATTTAATTAATCAAGACAATCTAAAGTCTGTGGAAATTTCTGATTTAAATGCTAGTCTTTAGGAAAAAGTTTTGGTAATTACAGCTCTCAAGGATTATTTAAGGAAACTTAAAGGAAAAGCTCTAGTTGATAATGATGTTATGAAACACACTATTGATCCAGAGATGCTTAAGATTGATATAGAACCAATAACCCCTAAATTGTTGAATAAAAAGACAGCTCACTCTGCCTATATTAAGCATACTCAGGAAGAAGTTACAGTTCTTAGGGATCTAGTTGAACATGTTAAAGCAAATTATCCTCTAGATCATTTATTAGAATCTGCCTATAGGTATACTAAACTAATTCAGGGGTTGCTTACAAACATGAGTAAAACATGCCCTAGTATCAACAATACTGATGGAAAATTAGTGGCTGTGACCCCAAAGAACAAGGACAAAAGAGTTAGATTCACTGAGCCCGTCACATCCTCAGGAAACACAAACACAAAAACCTCTTCTTCATCGAACTTAGTTTCTAACAAACCTATGTTGTCTTCTACAGGAGTAAAACCGTCTACTAGTGCTAGCGGATCACAGCCTTCAGGCAATACAAAGAAAGATAAGATTCAGCAAACACCAAGTAGTACTCAAAAGAATAAAGTAGAAGCCCACCCTAGGAAAGTTAAATCTAGTTTGAAAAATAAAGACTGTGTTGTTGCACCTAAAGGAACTGCTAATGTGCAGCATTCCAAGCTTAATGCGAATTCTGAACTTAAATGTGTTAAGTGTAATGGTTGCATGCTTTCTGATAATCATGATTTGTGTGTTCTTGATTTTATCAATAATGTGAATGCTCGTGTAAAATCTAAATCTGTTAAGAAAAGTTCAAAGAGAAAAGTTTGGAAACCAACAAGAAAGGTGTTTACAAATATTGGATATATCTGGAGACCTACTGGTCAGACCTTCACTATAGTAGGAAATGCGTGCCCTTTAACTAGGATTACCACAACTACTGAAGTGCCCCTTAGGAAACCAACTGCTCTAGAAAATGAAACACCTAAGCCTGTCGTAACATTGGTTTACTCAAGGAAACCTAGGAAATCTAAAACTAATGTTCCTGTTAGCAAATCTAAGGTTCTTAAATCTGTATCTGCTAACAAAAAGGAACCCAGTCAATCTTGGGGATCCATAGTTTCCGATGTTCCATCTTCCTCTCTTGATGAATGCAGGTCGTCCAAATTGTTCTCTGGTATTTGGACTCCGGCTGCTCCAAGCATATGACCGGAGATCGCTCTCAGCTCACCAATTTCGTCAATAAATTTTTGGGTACAGTCAAATTCGGAAATGATCACGTGGCAAAGATATTGGGATATGGTGATTATCAGATTGGGAATGTTACGATATCAAGGGTTTACTACGTAGAAGGACTTGGACACAACTTATTCTCCGTTGGGCAATTCTGTTATTCGAACCTTGAAGTTGCTTTTCGTCAACACACCTGCTTCATTCGTAATCTAGAAGGTGTTGATCTATTGACTGGATCTCGAGGCAACAATCTGTATACTCTATCTCTTAGAGATATGATGGCGTCCTCTCCTATATGTCTCTTGTCAAAGGCCTCAAAGACTAAGTCCTGGCTATGGCACCGACGTCTGTCTCATCTGAACTTTGGTGCAATCAACCATTTAGCTAGACATGGTCTTGTTCGAGGTCTCCCTAAGCTAAAATTTGAAAAGGACCATCTGTGTTCTGCTTGTGCAATGGGTAAAAGCAAGAAGAAACCCCACAAACCTAAATCTGAAGACACCAACCAAGAAAAACTCTATCTTTTGCACATGGATCTTTGTGGACCAATGTGTGTCGCAAGTGTTAATGGAAAGAAGTACATCCTCGTCATTGTCGATGATTACTCTTGATTTACATGGGTTAAGTGCTTAAGGTCAAAAGATGAAGCTCCAGATTTCATAATCAAGTTTCTCAAGATGATCCAAGTGCGACTTAAAGTGCCTGTCCGACGAATCAGAACAGATAATGGAACTGAATTTGTTAATCAAACTTTGCGTGAATATTATGAGAAGGTTGGCATCTCTCATGAAACATCTGTTGCTCGCTCTCCACAGCAAAATGGTGTCATTGAAAGACGTAATCATACGCTAATTGAAGCTGCCCGCACAATGTTAATTTATGCAAAAGCTCCGTTATTCTTATGGGCAGAAGCAGTTGCTACCGCATGTTACACCCAAAATCGTTCCATCGTACGTCTTCGTCACGGCAAAACACCATATGAGCTTTTACATGACAAACTTCCTGACTTATCATTCTTCCATGTATTTGGTGCACTCTGCTATCCGACAAATGATAGTGAGAACTTGGGTAAGTTACAACCGAAGGCTGATATTGGTATTTTCATTGGCTATGAATCCACAAAGAAAGCATTTCGAATTTACAACCGACATACCAGACGAATTATCGAAACAATTCATGTAGACTTTGATGAGCTGACTGCAATGGCTTCTGAACACTGCAGTTCAGGACCCGCACTTCATGAAATAACTCTTGCAACAATCAGTTCAGGACTCGTGCCAAACCCTCCTCCTTCAACACCGTTTGTACCACCTTCAAGAACTTATTAGGATCTTTTGTTTCAATCGCTGTTTTATGAATTACTCACTCCTCTACCTAGTGTTGATCACCCAGCCCCTGAAGTCGTTGCTCCAATTGCTGAAGTAGTTGCTCCAGAAACCGCTTCACCAACCGGTTCACCTTCCTCAACAACTGTTGATCAAGATGCACCATCACCTAGTAACTCTCAAACATCACCCGAAACTCAATCTCTTGTCATTCCTAACAATGTTGAAGACGACAATCATGATTAGATATAGCACACATGAATAACGATCTGTTCTTTGGTATTCCAATTCTAGAAAACGATTTTGAAGCATCTTATTCGGATGTTATTCCTACTGTTGTGCATACTGCTACTCCTAACTCAGAACACGTTAACAAATGGAACAATGATCATCCTTTAGACAACATCATCGGTGAACTTGAAAGACCTGTTTCCACAAGACTCCAACTCCATGAACAAGCCTTATTTTGTTACTACGATGCCTTTCTCACATCAGTTGAACCAAAGAACTATAAAGACGCATTAACTCAAGCATGTTGGATTGAAGCAATGCAAGAGGAGTTACATGAATTTGATCATCTTGAAGTCTGGGAACTCGTTCCACGTCCAGATAAAGTGATGATTATTACTTTAAAATGGATTTATAAGGTAAAACTTGATGAAATGGGAGGAATTCTAAAGAACAAGGCTCGCTTGGTTGCTCGTGGTTACCATTAAGAAGAGGGAATTGATTTTGAGGAATCCTTTGCTCCAGTGGCTAGACTCGATGCTATTCGAATTTTCCTCGCATATGCTGCTCACATGAATATGATCGTCTACCAAATGGATGTTAAGACGGCATTCTTGAACGGCATTCTGTGCGAAGAAGTTTATGTCAATCAACCAGACGGGTTTGTGGATGAAGACAATCAGAATCATGTGTATAAGCTTAAGAAGGCTCTATGTGGGTTGAAACAAGCTCCTCGCGCGTGGTACGATCTATTATCGAAGTTTCTACTCTCTCAGTAATTCTCTAAAGGAACCGTGGATCCCACATTGTTCATCAGAAGACAAGGAAAAGATATTCTCCTGGTACAAATCTATGTTGATGATATAATCTTTGCATCTACTACACCTGAATTATGTGACCAATTTTCAAAAATAATGTGTTCAAAGTTTAAGATGTCGATGAAGAGCAAAATATCATTTTTTTTCTAGGACTACAAATTTCACAAAGTCCCAGACGCATCTTTTTAAACCAGTCTAAATATGCTCTAGAATCATTGAAAAAATATAGTATGGAATCTAGCGACCCCGTGGATACTCCCATGGTGGAGAAATCCAAATTGGATGAAGATTCACAAGGGAAAGCCGTTGACCCTACACACTATCGTGGAATGGTTGGCACCCTTATGTATCTTACATCCAGTAGACCAGACCTAACATTTGTTGTATGCATGTGTGCCCGGTATCAGGCAAAGTCTATCGAAAAGCACCTCCATGTTGTAAAAAGGATCTTTAAATACCTACAAGGAACCGTAAATTAGGGACTCTGGTATCCAAAGGATTTATCTATTTCTCTAACAACTTATGCAGACGTTGATCACGCGGGTTGCCAAGATACTAGATGAAGTACTTCTGGATGTATGCAATTATTAGGAGACAGACTTGTTAGCTGGTCATCAAAAAGGCATAAAAATGCTGCGATATCCAGTACGGAAGCTGAATATATAGCCTTGTCTGGCTGTTGTGCTCAAGTCCTTTGGATGAGATCACAGCTTACCGACTATGGTCTTGGATTCAATAAAATTCCAATGTACTATGATAACAAAAGCGATATTGCCTTATGCTGCAACAATGTTTAACATTCTCTATCGAAGCATATTGACATCAGATTCCACTTCATCAAAGAGCAAGTAGAGAATGAAGTAGTAGAGCTTTACTTTGTCAACACGGAGTATCAGCTAGCGGACATCTTCATTAAAGCCCTATGCAGAAAAAGAATTGAATTTCTTATCAACAAGCTGGGAATGCGAAGTTTTACGCTTGAGACACTGAAACAGTTGGCAGATGAAGCTGAAGAATAGTGGTGGTACCTATTCTGATATCCTGTGTATCATATGTATATATATTAAAAACCATAAAAACCAAAAAGATTTTTCATTTTTTCAAAAAACTTTTATAAAAACAAAATACAAAAATATATAATATTTAAAACCAAAGAAAAAATTAAAAAATGAGAAAAATATAAAAAGAGGTAATAATGGCATGTCTTCTGTGAAAATCGTATAACCATTCTACGGTCTTAGAAATGTCATTTCAATAATTTTACATGCTATAAATGAGTCTCGAGCAGAAAGTTTCAAATATTTTCAAGAATATGCAAATGGCTTGCTATTATTTCAGATAGGCAACCCGGTCATCATTTAAAGGCAGTATTTCAAAAGAAAACTTGACCTCTTAACGGGATGTTATTACTCGGGCATGGTTTACTTTATGGACCATTTGCAAAGGCTTGTGGGTTACCCTTTTGCAACACAACTCGTGCTTCCTTTTAATACCATAAGGCGTTACGTAGTCTTAGCTGCGTTATGTGTTAAAATAAGAGAAATCTTATTTTGGTTTTTGTTTTTCAAAGATATAGCATTGCTTCATCAGAAAATGCTTTTTCAAAGACATTCGACTTCTCAAACAATAACTACAGCTCTTTAAATAGAAAACAGGTCATTGTTTGAGGGGGAGAAAATGTCAAATATCTTTTTCATAATAATAATGTGCTTAAAAGGAAAAAGATTTTAAACTATAATGGAATATCATTCTTGAGAATATCATTCTTGAGGAAAGTTAATTAAGTTTAGCTTATGTGTGCCTTATATGTTTTGTGTTTATGCCTTTAGGGAGTTAAAGTGTGAATTAAGAGGTTAGGTATGCTAGTTAAAAACATTAGGGACTATTTGTGCTAATTGTTAAACTATACTTGCCTAATAAATCTTATAAGTGTAAATTTAAAGGGTTAGGTAACTTGAGGGGTTGTATGTGTACAAAACAAAAATTGTTTCATAACACCACCCAACCCACTTGTACCCTGCACACATAAACACACACTTAAACTTTATTTTTTCCCTCCCTCACCATCACTCGATCGCCATCATCTCCATATCCATCTCTTGTTATTTCCGTGCCTAAGGTATTAATAAAACTTTGTTCCTTACACTTTCATGAACCTACATCTTAGCCGAATCATGTTTTTATATGGTCTTGATCAAGGAAACCCTAAATATCAATTAGGGTTCTTTAAAAATTGAAACTGTGTAAAAACATAAATTGATTGAGGGGTTTTGTTCCTCTAGGGGTGTGAATGACTTGTCTCTCTCAGTTATTAATATCAATATCATATGCGTAGGATTTGAGTGATTTTTGTGTGTCGATTTATGCTTTTTTAGTGTAGTTGAAAAAGAATGTGGGTTTTGTAATGGATAAATGCTAAATGTGTTATTGAATGTATGAATGATTTGAAATACATATATGATGGGTTTGATTCTTGGCTAATAATGAATATGTGGTTCCATATGCTCGTTTGTACCATGATTAATGAATCCATGTCAAAATGTTGCTATTCTTGAGCCTAAAGGTTATCCTTATGTTAAGAGTACTAATATAACATGTGAAAGTGCAACAGAATCGTGTTTGTGAAGTTTTTAACATAACCCGAACTAGTCAAGTCCCTTTTGGGAACCTATCTAGTTAAAACATATGAGACCCGAACTAGTCGACCCGATCTAGTTTTATCATTAAGTAGCCGATCTATTCAAGACACTCGAGACCCGGTCTAGTTTTCTCATTAAGGAGCCGATCTAGTAAATTTCATTGAGACCCGAACTAGTCGTTTTCCTTAAAGGACCCGATCTAGTTTTCTCATTAAGGAGCCGATCTAGTAAATTTTCTTGAGACCCGAACTAGTCGTTTTCCTTAAAGGACCGGATCTAATTTTCTCATTAAGGAGCCGATCTAGTTAATTTCCTTGAGACCCGATCCAGTCATTGTTCTTAAGGACCCAATCTAGTTTTCTCATCAAGGACCCGATCTAGTAGATTTGTTTAAAGACCTGATCTAGCTGTTCTTATTAAGGACCTGATCTAGTGAAATCTTTAAGAAACCGATCTAATAGATTTAGACCAAAAACACTTACGATCAAAATTCCAATTTGAAGGCAAATTGAAACCTAACTTAGTAGGCTAATTAAAATTGGTTAATTATGCTATCTAATTGAGTTAAAATAGACTTAAAACGAGGTAAAATCAAGGTTAACTAATATACGACTTTGGTTATCTAAATTCTCTACTAGTTAGAAAAACCATGATTCCTAAATTGTCAAAGAAGTTGCCTTAATTCCTTAAGCACATAAGTCTATCTAAGTTTCCATTCAGTGGAATATATCTTTTGAAGTGCTAAAAGTCTTAGAGGTCCTAATACTTAAGGAAAATTTTCACATCATGATAAAAACTGTATGGATTCTTTCTTAAGCAGAACAATGGACATCACAAGAGATCAACAAATTGCATTGGATGATGCTTTAGTCGCTCCTGCCAACCGACTCAAGATTGGCAAAAGTAATCTTCGACTAAGCTCAGACCTCAAGTCCAAAGAAGCAACTCTTCAAGTGGTTTATGATGTTTTGAAACTCACTCCCTTTTACAAGGCATTCCAGATCACAACGGATGTTCCAGAAATACACATGCAAGAGTTTTGGGCCACTACTACAGTTCATCATCACTCGATTCATTTCAAGATGAACAATAAGAAACATATTGTGAATCTTGAGTACTTCAGAGAAATGCTTCAAATATGCCTTAAACTCCCTAATCAGCAATTTGAGGAACTACCCTTTGAAGATGCAATTCTCACATTTCTCAGAGATCTCGGTCATAGTGGAGAGATAAAAGTGATCACCAATGTCAATGTCAACAAGTTGCATCAACCCTAGAGATCATTTGCTGCGGTTATCAACAAGTGTCTGAGTGGTAAAAGTACCGGTTATGACAGTCTTCGACTATCTCAAGCTCAAATCCTTTGGGGCATGTACCATAAGAAGAACGTAGACTATGTCTACCTTCTGTGGGAGGATTTTGTTTATCAAGTAGAGTCCAAGAATGCCAAAAGGAGTAATGAGATGTACTACCCTCGCTTCACCAAGGTCATCGTCAACTTCTTCGTGACTAAGGATCAATCAATCCCAAGAAGGAACAGTGTAAATTGGCATTTTGCCAGGGATGACTACATGTTCACTACGATAAAGGTTGTCTCTAGGCATGAGGACACACAGCTATATGGTGTCATTTTGCCTAATGAATTGACAAATGATGCCATCAAAGATTCCGAATCCTATAAAGAATACTATGCCATTGCTTCGGGAGCTGAACCACCAAAAACAAAAGCAAGTGTCAAGAAGAAGCAAGTTGGATCTGACAAGTCAAAGATTCATCTAACTGCTAAAGGCAAAAGACTCAAGACTTCTGCAAAGGCGGCTTAAACTGCAAAGAAGAAGTAACCTGCAAAGACGTCTAAAGCTAAAGGTGTAGCAATGTTATCTAAGGTTGCTTTAACAGAAGCTAAACAAATGAAGCTAGCTACAAAAAAAGTCTGATAGAAACTCACATCTCTCACGCCAGCGGCTCAGGTGCAGATGAAGGAACTGATAGCAAACCAGGGGTTCCCGATGTACCGACATATGGATCTGATGATGAGCAAATCTCTTGGAAGTCTAATGACGAAGAGGATGATGATGAAGTAGGCATGAATGATGATGATGATGACAATGATGGTGATGATGACAATGATGATGATGAAGATAATGATGATGATAATGACAATGCTGATAATCAAGATGATGATGATCAAGAAGATGATGGTCAAAATAATGAAGATCAAGATGATGTTAATGAGCACACTAATTCAGACAATGATGGTGATGACTTTATTCATCCTAAGCTCTCAACTCAAGATCAAGAAGTCAGACATAATGAAGAAGAAAGTGATGAAGAAATTCAAGGTGCGAATGTTGAGGAAGAAGAGTTAGATGAAGAAGAGACAAATGATGAAGACGAAGCTAATGAATTATACAAGGACATGAACGTCAATCTGGAAGGCCGGGATATTGAAATGAGAGATGCTCAACAGACTAATGTTTAAACTACTCAAGTAATAGAAGATACTCATCTGATCATAACTCCGGTCAATCCTGAAGATAAACAGCAGAGTTCTTCTGTGTCATCTGGCTTCATTTCTAACATGCTCAACCCCAATCCAGATACATGCATTAACTCTATATTTAATCTTAACACTAAGTCAACTTCACTGATAGATGTTCTAGTTACTACTATTGCAGAGCCACCTCTTTTGTCTAGAACTCTTCCTCCACCACCCACTCCTCTCATCACACATCTGCAACAAACACCAGTTCGCACACCAACAACCGTTCCAAGCTCCTCCATACAAGATCTTCCCAACTTTGGCTATTTATTCGG
>BQNB010066197.1:0-14537 GCA_026074375.1 Tanacetum coccineum
TGGGATTTCCTCGATGATCTTGCTGCCTTATAATGCGAGACAAGGGCTTCCAAATAGTCAAGGTAGCATCTTTGGATCTCTATTCCATCGGATCTCATTAATCCTAGGATCTCTGCAAGCGCTCTAAATTTTCTGGCAAAAATGCATACCAAAATCTTTGAGTCTGCCTTCATCTTCCTTTTTTCAAAAAAAGCAATGTCTTCAATCTCTAAAGCTTAATGCTTTCTATGTCTTCTCAAACTATACCAGGGTCCGTCCGGTCACTTGATCCTTTTTATCTCCATAGTGACTTATGGGCAGGTTTTCTCTTAGCCCTCATATGCAAGTTTGCAGAAATCTCAGAACCGAGACTTTGTCCATCGTTACTTAATCCTGTAACCCTTTGAAAGGCATTTCAAATCTTTCCCTTGATCCGCCAATATTGTGGTCTTCTCTAAAAGTCTCTCGTTCAATCGTGGTACCCCTTATAGTTCTTTTCTCATCCGCCTTTCTTTCTCTTCTGAGGAGTTTGTCTCTGTGAGGCGTTCTCTTTCTCTTCAATTCGACATCTTCTTCAATTGGCATCCATGTTCGCGTCTTCTTTAAAACGCAGGTTTTGATTCTTGGATATTGGATGAAAAGCATGATTTGTTGTGTTGTTTGATCCCTTGGGCTCTGGTACCAAATATTACAGGTCTTTAACCCTTATTCCAGGATCTATCTTGATCAAACAACATCATGTAACATAAACATCAAACAAGAATAATAAAGAAACAAGAAGATAGGTTGAACCTTTCTATAAAATCTGATATAATAAATCGAAAGGTTGAATTGTGATTACAGGATCCTATTCTATTTATAATGAATGATACGGTGTGATGATGAAGAGACACACCGGTTCTACAAAAGTAAAAGTTACAACCCTAAATAACCGTTGTATTCCTAATTGTTTCTATCTGTTGGGTTTCGGGTCTTTGTGGCCCAAATAAGAAAGTTTGCAGGCTTTCTTTTTTTCTCTGTTTGGCGTCTAAGACATTAAGTCGCCCAACAGTTCCTCCCTAATGTCGTGATGCCAAAATCTACTTCTTCTCGGTTTCTTTCGTCCTTGATGCCTTGATGTCTTCAATCTCTAAAGCTTGATGCTTTCTATGTCTTCTCAAACTATACCAGGGTCCGTCCAGTCACTTGATCCTTTTGATCTCCATAGTGACTTATGGGCAGGTTTTCTCTTAGCCCTCATCTGCGAGTTTGCAGAAATCTCCGAACCGAGACTTTGTCCATAATATTAAATCGTCTTGAATCCTTATATCCAGGATCATGTTACACAGGTCTTCATCCTTATATCCAGGATCTTAATCCTGTAACCTTGAAAAGGCATCTCAAATCTTTGCCTTGATCCACCAATATTGTGGTCTTCTCTAAAAGTCTCTCGTTCAATCGTGGTACCCCTTATAGTTCTTTTCTCATCCGCCTTTCTTTCTCTTCTGAGGAGTTTGTCTCTGTGAGGCGTTCTCTTTCTCTTCAATTCGACATCTTCTTCAATTGGCATCCATGTTCGCGTCTTCTTTAAAACGCAGGTTTTGATTCTTGGATATTGGATGAAAAGCATGATTTGTTGTGTTGTTTGATCCCTTGGCTCTGGTACCAAATATTACAGGTCTTTAACCCTTATTCCAGGATCTATCTTGATCAAACAACATCATGTAACATCAACCAAGAATAATAAAGAAACAAGAAGATAGGTTGAACCCTTCTACAGAATCTGATATAATAAATCGAAAGGTTGAATTGTGATTACAGGATCCTATTCTATTTATAATGAATGATACGGTGTGATGATGAAGAGACACACCGGTTCTACAAAAGTAAAAGTTACAACCCTAAATAACCGTTGTATTCCTAATTGTTTCTATCTGTTGGGTTTCGGGTCTTTGTGGCCCAAATAAGAAAGTTTGCAGGCTTTCTTTTTTTCTCTGTTTGGCGTCTAAGACATTAAGTCGCCCAACATAAAATCCCTGGAATTTAATGCAATGCTCTAAGATTTTGAAGTGGCGACGTTGGTACTGAGCAGTCAAACAGCCCCACTTTTTGTCCAGGCTCATTCCGTAACTGTAAGTTAATTAATTCTTTTCTTTTCATCGTGTGTTCTTGTTCTAGTTTTGAAGTTGATTTTGGATATATATCTGACAAGTATATATGAATTTCAGATTATTCGCAGGTGAAAAGAGTGGTGTCTTTGCTGTTGTAGTGATTTTGATGGAGCTACAAACCGGGAAACAGATTGAAAATGAGCATTAGCTGATGGAAACAAGCGATTCTTTACCGCGAGAACATGGAGTTGTTTTAATGCAGAGTATATATATGGAAGTAGCACCTCTATAGTTGAGAAATCGAGCCATGGCAAGAGTGGTAACTCTACCTGCCTGATTACTAGACAGAAGCTTCACAACACTCAACTTCCAAAAACAAATTATGGAACAGTTGATGAACTTTAAAGTTGAAATCACTAAACTTTGTACTTCTGAGGTATTAAAAGAAGCAGAAACAGTAGTTTTCAAGATTGAGAGATTCTGGCAAGAATTACCAGAATCAAGCATGGAACTTGAACTTGAAACCGATTTAACCACCTGTTATAAACGCTTTTATAGAAATTCCTTTTAGTTCCATGAACACCCGAGTATTAGCAACAGTTTCCCTCAGTTCTGAACTCGCATCACGTGACAATAATGTGATCTCGACACTAACAAGATCGAGTGGATTCAGATATGGAATGGGTCATTGCAGTTTTCAAGAAAGCTGTTGTTTTGATATATCTACTAAAACTATCTACCGTTACGCTTCTTCAAATGGAAATGACGGATTCCCTTTTAAAGTGTCGTTAGTAAAAAAGAAAAAGAGTTTTTCAGAATGTGTGTTAAATCAAAACAAGAAAGAGCTTCTTGTTAGCACTACCCCGAGGATGAATCCCGGGAGGATGCTTAAGTCAGACATACTCATTATGTTATTGTATGAAATAAGTTTATGTAAATAGATCATGTCCTTACCACATAGATTGTTCTACTCTCGATCTGGAGGGAACCCCTTTGGTCCAGTTTCGTTCCAAGAAGTAGTTTGAAAACACCATTATGTCAAAGTGCAGGCGGGGTGTTTTGGATATGCGTTTTACAGCGTGTGTGTGTGTGATACTCAAACAGAAAAACACAGAAGCAAATTGAAACAAGTAGTAATCTTCTATATTGATAAATGTCTGTACAATGATCTATATATACATGGTGAACCGGTGTGAATGAAGAGTCACAACGATTCCTTAGAAACAGTTAACCCTAATAACTGTCAATAGAACTAACGTACTTATCTAATATTCCTGTTGGACCAGGATTTCTAATATACAGGCCTTATTTATATAAGTCTTTTGGGCCTGCTATAATTCTTATTAACCTATTACAGATATGTTAAATAATAATAGCATAAATTCTTAATAATCTTAAATCGTTTTTCCAACATTCTCCCTCCTAAGTTATTAAGAGTTTGATGCTGATTCCTTGCGCTTCTTCCTTCGTCTGATTAAGTGATGATCATAAAATCATCACTCGTAGTACTTTGAGTATCTTTGTCGTTGGCTTGTCTTGATGATGATGCAAATGGTTCCTGGTTCTTGGTTGAACATTCAAAATCAAAATGTCCAACGTCATGACATTTTCCACACTTGATCTTTTCGTCCACCTCCTGATGTGCAAAGTATTGATGCTTGTTATTCCCTTCTTCTTCTAGGGTAATCCCAAAGTGTTCGACTTGTCCTTTCCCTTTCTTGGCAGCCATCGTATCATCCATGTTACCATCGCGTCGGTAATCTTTGAAGCATTCCAAGTCTTCATTCCCTCTCATAGGGTCTCGTGATGATCTTGCTGTCTTGTAAAATGAGACAAGAACCTCCAAGTAGTCGATATAACACCTTTGTATCTCTTCTCCGTCTGATCTTGATAATCCTAAGATCTCGGCAAGCGCGCCAAACTCTTGGCTGAATTGCACATGTAAAAAGCCTCCCATACATTCGGTTAGTTTATATAAATCGAATAAGTGTATAGTGACTCCCTTAATCGTTGGTGGCAGCATTCCGGGTAATGATCGATTGAGATAATGGTTGAAGAACCATTTTAGGACTTTGTTGAATTTGTCCCTGTGATCGTCCCATTCCTTGCTCGTTCCATTGTCCTTTTTGATCAAGTTTAAGAATGCAACACACTCTTGGAAATTATGAACATCGCCATCGTTCTTTGTTTCTTTACGAATCGGTTCGATTCTCCTATTGATGTTCATGTCTCTGTCTAATGATTCAAAATAATCGTCCAAGTAGTCGTTGTGTCGTTGCTTCATTTTGTCAAGGTCTATGTTCTTTCCGTGATAGTTTTTGAACATATAAGCCAAAATGCATCGGTCTCCTTCAAAGATCGTATCGAACCCATAAAACGGGTGTGATTGCAACACACGGAGGAAGTCCAGAAATAATAATATCTTTCAAAGGTATAGAACTTTCCTCGTTATCATCGTAGCAAACGGGAATCTTCCAATATCGATCTTTAGCCGCTTGCTCTTCTTCAATTCGCTTTTCTTCTTCCTTCTTTTGTATCAATTGACCAACCATATCACACATGGATGTCATTTGCTCCATAAGCTTATTTTGAGAATTGAGAAACTCATTTTGAGAATTGAGAAGGCTATTTTGAGCATTGAAGATTGGATGATTGACGGTATATTGCGGGGGTTGAAATTGGTCAAAACCGAAAGAATTAGAATCATAGCACGGATTTTGCTCATGATAATAGTCTTCATTCATCGGTTGACATTGAAAAGTCTCATGAGGACCCCCGCAATTTTCACAACAAAGAAATTGTTGTGGGTGAGAATTATCAAATTGGTCATAACCGGAATAATTAGAATCATAACACGGATTAGGTTCATAATAATTCAACGGTTGACATTGAAAAGTCTCATGCGGGCCCCCGCAATTTTCACAACAAAGATATTGTTGTTGAAAATCATGAAAATCTTGCGGGAAATTAAAGTCTTGATTGTAACACGGTTCCGGATAGATAAACGGAACTTGAGGTGTACAATAGTGACCATAACAAGCATTGTTCCCGCAAAATTCACAAGAATAGATAGGAGGTTGTGGAGGTGGGTTGAAAATGTTAGGAGAATCATCAACAAAGTTAGGTTTTGAAAAGTAAGGTAATGAATTTTCTTTTTCGGAATGACACGTCGGATCAAAACTTGGCAAAGTTTATGGGATCTCATCAATGGTTTGATTGCATGGTTCCGGTTTTAGAGATAATCGGAGATTTTGGTGGACAATTATAACCAATATGAGCACCTTTCCCACAAGACTTACAAGTGCATTGTTGACAAAAGATTCCATCTAACGAGTCACCACACTCGTAACAACAATTGTGGTTAAATTATGGAGGACTTTGCGAGGAATTTTCACCGGGGTCTTGTTTGACAACGAATGGCTCTCGAGGAGCATTAACAACGTTGGTATCGTCATTGGATGACTCGGAAGTGTTTAGAAGGTCTTGGTTAATTCCATTTTCATGACAAGTTGTAAACCAAACTTCCTTTAATTTCTTCTGCCATAGAGCACAGCCTTGACAAGATGGACCTTCAACCGGGTTTCTACACTTTGCACAAAGTATAGGAGGTCGTTGAGACGAGTCGGGCATTTTATTAGGATCACGAACAAACTTGTCTACGAGACCCCATTTAGAACAACCACATGATTTATTGTACAAAGCTCCACAAGATGAACATTCCATAATCGTGAAGAGGGGATTTAAACGATAATTGAGTGACGCCATAAGAATTAAAAATAGAGGGATAAGAAGAAGAATTAAATGGCAAAGAGGTTAAAGGAGAGTATTTTTTTAATTTTCTAGTTTTTTAAACATCATCTTTTATTAATGGACAAAATGAGATTGAATAACTTAAACCGATAATCATCTTGCTTCACGGTAGCTCTTTAAAAGAAAAACGCACAAAGGAGCGGAGGAGTAGGAAAGCGCGGAGCTATTAAAAACCTTTCTCCTTTAGGGTCGTAGTTCCTCGGAACAACCCTCCTTATACCCCTCTTATAGTTTGTTAATCTCTTAAAGGTGAGCCGTATTTCACAAGTGACACAAAGGCAAGTTTTAAATCTTTTGTTCGGGAACTTATTATGATAATGCTTCAGTTGAAAGCATTATATTGATGATGATTTTTATTTGTTTTTATAGACAATGTTTTTATATTTTTGATTTTTTTTATATAATTATACTAATAAAAGAAAAGTGAAAAAACATTTTTGTATTTTTGTATTTTTATAATAATAAGAAGAAAATATTCACAAACGGAAAACAATAACTTCACGAGGAAGGGACTTCAAGTCACTAATCGTCAAACCGTAACGATATTGTCGCAACACACCTCTCCGGCAACGGCGCCAAAATGGCGTTGCCTTTTTCAAGGTTAGATTATATCAAATATTATAGAATAGTATTACCGGAAGTATCGGTCTCTCGCTTCGTTATCCACAAAGTTCGAAACCGGACCCGGGTCGTTTTTCCCCGACGAGGTGTGAAATTGACGATTACGTATTTGGTTTGACAATTGGATGCTTGAATAATCAAAGATTTGATTGGTTTTTCTAAAACTACGGGAAATTAATGCAAATTAAACTAAGGTATACTTAAAACTACGGGAAAAACATAAATAGGCTCGAGAATTTAAACTTAAGACTACGGGAAAGCATAAAAAGGAAATTAAATAACTTAAAAATCTACGAGAAGCATAAAAAGAAATCCTAAGGCTACGGGAACATGTAAATAAAAGCAATTAAAGATACGGGCTAAAAACGTTAACGTAAATTAAAAACGAACGTGACTTAAAAACTTAAATTATCGAAATTAAATCCTAAAATGATTTTTTAAGTTTTAATAGGCTCTAAGTGACTAAAAAGGAAGAATAAAAAAAACTAGATAAAAAACGGAAGTGCTTAAAGCTAAAAACGCGAAGAAAATGAGAACGGGATTGAATCCTGTTCTTTAAAAAACAAAATTTTGCAAAAATGACCCTACTAAAGTAAAACTATTTTTCCTAGGTCCTAAACGATAAAAGAAAATTTTAAAAAAAAGAATTTTATTTTTTTGAGTTTTATTTTATTTTATATGAATTAATTACTGTTTTTAAAAGAAAAATTAATTAAAAATACTAAATAAAATGAGAAAAATCATGGAAAGTAACTTAAGTTATGCAGAATGTAGGAAAAATAAAAGTATGAATGAAGCTTATCAAATAAGCTGTCAAATAAGCACAAAGAGTTTATAAGCTTAAAGGAGAAACAAAGGATAAAAGAATAAAGGGTTGGAAGGATGACAGGTGAAAGACCCAAGGGCAGTTGGTGTTGGAGTGTGGTGTTAAGGTGCTTTGAAAGGGGGAGGTCATGGGTTCGACCCCCATGCCTTCCCTTTTTTTTTAAACATTTTTTAAAAAAAAAATTTAAAACTTAAAGAGGGCATGGAAATAAGCAATTTTTTTTAAAAAGACAATTTTTTTATGAACTCAAGAATAAGCTGAAAAAGCTAAAAGAACTTGACAGTATGAGCTTTTCTATTTTGCATACTTGAGCTAAAGCAGATATGCTTAAGTAATCACTATTAAATCCTAATAAGCTAACAACAAACAAATAAGCTAAAATATACCTAGACCTAAACCTAATGAGTAAAAATGACCATAAATTAAGCAAGCAAATAAGCTGAATTACTTTAAAAGAGCTATAAGACAGTAGGCTTCAAAACTACTTTTTAGAAAAGCTTTGACAACCTTTAAGCTAAAGTTTAAGGACACATAAACTAATTAAAGAGCAAAATAAGCTATCATATCTAAAGCCCTCTACCTAAAAAACTAATGCAAACAAGATAAGCTTATAAGCACTAAAAGGCAAAGGGACAAATTGCTATTTTCTACTAAGTCCTAAAGTGGCTAATTCTGGTGGCTTCTTTTAAAACAAATAAGATAATGACACAACTCAATAAGCAAAGATAGATAGTTACTAACACCTAATAAGCATAACATATCAAAAAAATAAGCTAACAGATTGCAATTTTTGTGATTTTAAGAATTTGGCAGTCCTAAACTCCTACTAGCAGGCCAAGATTTAAGCATGAGAATAAGCTCAATAAGTCCTAAAAAGCTGAAACAAATCATGTTCATACTATTAACTATTAAAATGCTCAAAATCAGTACCTAATAATAACTACAACTAATCTATTTTGAAGCTTAAAAAGTGGCTTTTGCCCTTTTGGAAAACTGGTGTATAAAAAAATTACATTGACAGATTGCATACATTTCGAGCCAAATGATGTAAACTTAATATTACTAGTTTCTAACTTCTAAATGGATGTTAACACATAAAAGACCACATTCGCACCCAACTTTTGAAAGACTAACCAGCTAAGCTTATAAGAAGATTTTAAGGTTCACAGTTTCACAAAAAATGAAATCTAAAACCTTAAACTAAGAAAATTTTAAATAAAACTTGTTGCATACTAACCCTTAAAACTATCTATGGCTAATCTAAAGTTGCTTCAAGTGTTAAAACCATTTTGACCCATTTTGAGGGCTTGTCCCAAACAGCCCTTAATGAACCTAATTAACATTTTATAAGCACAAAAAGCTGAATTAATAGCAATTTTAAGACAACCAGATGCAGAATAAGTCAAAAACACATAAAAGAGCAAGTTTGACAGGGAAATAAGCACAAATAAGCTAGGAAAGCAGAAAAGCTAAAAGGGACAGATTTGCAATTACTAAAAAAAACTAAGATTTCATTCAACATAAAATGATTACACGGCTTAAAAATTTAAAATGACAAAGTTTAAAAGACTAAAAACATAAAAAAACATGAAAAACTAAACTTAATCTACTCCTACATACTACTCCTTGACTCTGCCTTTTTCTTCATTTATATAAGCAGTAGGTCTTTAAGCCTTTGTGCTTGTTGTGCTTTCATTGTGAGAGAAGTCCCAAAGCAATCCAAGCCCTCCATTTTTTCTTTGTGCCCACGGCAATTGATCAAAACCCTCATTTTTTTTGTCCAATGATGTGTTTAAGGATTGCCAGGGTGTATACGAGCCCATGTGGGGGTGGGGTATGTGTTTTTGTCATGGGGTGAAGGATTTTGGAGGTATGTGCAGGGTATGAACAGTGCACGTGGGGGGGAGGGATAAACAGTGTTTGGGTTTTGAGTTTGGCGGGCTTTTGTTTTATAAAAGGGCAGGGTAAACATTTTTGGGGAATGGCAGAAAAGGTCCCTCAAAGTTATAAGTTTGTTTGCAATTTTAGTCCTTGGTGAGGGTAAACATATTTGGGACATGGCAAAGTTAGTCCCTCAGGGTGATATGTATTATTGCATCCATCGTCCTTGTGGGTTAATGGAAACAGTTGGGCCCGTTTGGTTTTTTTGAATAATAAAAAAATGGACTGTTTATTAATATAAAGGAAATGGGCTAAGTGGGAATTTTGGGATTTAAGTCTTCATATGTATATACTAATGGGCTTATCCGGCCCATTAAATGGGTTCGGGTGGGCCCATTAAGTATTCTTCATTTTACGGCCTCGGGTTTGACTTTGACTTTTCGGAGTTGACCATTTGGTTGACTTTTGTTGACTTTGGCTTTGACTTTTTGGTCTTTGGCTTCGATTTGACTTTGGCTTTTTCACGCTCTTCCATTCCGTGCTCGGTTTTGTCCGTTTTTGCTTGATTTTTTGTCCTTTTCTCTGATATCCGTTCCCTGCACAATATAAGTAAAAACATACAAATACATTGTATTTTTGGTACGTTTTTGGTCATTTTAGCTCGTTTTTAATGGAAAATGGTATGTGTAATTAAACGCATACCAAAATCCCCCATACTAGGATATTGCGTGTCCTCACGCAATGTTATGAAGTAAACACTTACGAAAACTAAGACTCTCGATCCCCCTCGACTAATAACCTCGAAAAGTAGCTAAGTGTTCGTCAAGGGGAAATAAAGAATCAATAGCTTCGACAAGCCCCGTTTTTACCATTTTTAAATATATACACTAACTACCACTAATATTTTTGTATTTTTTTCATTTTTCTCATTTTTTGTTCTTTTCTTTTTAATGAGCTAACTAACTTATTTGACTTTCGTTATTTTCATTTGGGATCATTGAACAAGACGCATTTCAATCCTAAAATGCCCCAAAACGGATAAATTCATCGTCCTCGATTTTTCACTTGTCCCAAACCAAGCTTAAAACAAAATCACTGTTAAGTATAAGTATAGATGCTAACACCACTCATATTTGCAATTTGTAAACTTTTCACTCCCGGCAATTATTATATTAAGGTGAATGTGCCATTTTGAATTTCAACCATGGATCAACGTTTTGCAAAATTCTATGTTTCACGTTCCACCCGAGAATAATGAGTTTGAAGGCGAGATCATCCCATGTAGCGACTTTCGTCTCGGCACATCCCAACCTTGCGGTTAAGTGACCAGGCTTTTGACACCCCACAGAGACTAGTATCGGGACTCACGGACCTTAGGTTCCAAAAACTCTTAGGTTTCTCGTATACACATAGCTTATAAAATAGAATAATCAAAGTTCAAAAGCATATTTGAATTTAGCAAAAAGAGATCTTATATTTATTAATTCACACTTAATTTTAAATACTTATGCAATTGTAACCTTCGACCTTTTAGAAGGCTGCAACATCGGTTGTGAGCCGGCAAGATGCAGCAAACTTTTATCAGTCTTGGATTATTATTCTTACTATGGGCTTTCTTTAGAAGGCTGTAACATCGGTTGTGAGCCGGCAAGATACAGCAAACTTTTATCAGCCCACAGTTTATATTTATTATATTTTTTCATTTTTCAACATATCATCTCTTTTTTTTACGATATAGAGAAGACTTCTTTTTTGAAAAATTCAAGTATAAATTTGAACTAAGGCTAAAGTTTTTGCTATATACTACATAAAAATTATTGATTTAAGTTTAATCTCCAAAAATAGCACGTATATTAATCAGGTTAAGAGCTTATGGGAGAAAAAGCGACAAATTACACACATGAGCTCTTAAGATTTCCAAATAATCCTTGTTTAGCATCCAACTCATACTTAACTCTTATCATTTTTCGTTCTTCGCGAATATTCGCGAACGCTTAGCCTAAAAGTTAAAGTACAAGCTAGAGCTCAACACGCTCGACCGGGTCAAAATTTATTCTTATTCTACCCAACAGGAAAGTCAAAATTGTGACAAAACACTTATTTTATTTTTGAATTTTTTTTTAATTTTTTCAAATATTTTTTGAAATTTTGGTGGTAAAAACAGGATTACGTGAAAGCAACGGCTGCATGCACAATCAAATCGAAGATCCCCCATACTAGAGTTAAACATTGTCCTCAATGTTTTACGAAAGGTCTCTACGTAAATCCTAAGCCGTTTATGAATTATGCCTAAAAAAAACCGTTAGTCGATAAGATTCGATATCGGATTCCCCAAATGACGCAGAGGATTCAAGATGCTCTAGTGATCGAAGAGACAAAAGCACTGCGAAGTACACGAGAGACTTCAGAAACCGGTACAACCACTGGGACAATAAACTCACAAAACACAAAACACGAAATAATGGAAAAGGGGGCGAGCCTCATCACAACACATAACACTTATTAGCAATAGAAAGAAGATAAAATGGATAAGCATGGGCTGCCACCCACGAAGCGCCTGTTTTTGTTAACCGAGTCTTGAGCCTAACTCGACCCCGAATTTATTGGTCCATAGGGGAGCAAGTGGAAGACAAAATCTTCATCGGACTTTCATTCAAGTGGTTTGGATAAGCATTGAATTTCATGAAAGTTCAACTCCGATGAGATACACCCGACATAAAAGAATGATAAACGGGAGCCGGGGTCAAAATGAGTATCTTCATTCCCGCAAGAGAGGAAGATATGGAGGAGAAACTAGATACGTGAGAAAAGGAAGAAAGATCCATACAGATAAAAGCGAAGAGAGGTTCGCTTAAAAGAATGAAATCCAATCTAGGGTGAAGTGGGATGGTGGGTAAAAACATTAGGCAAGCATGTGAACTCTTGGTTCTCTTGTTGAAAATATCATTCACCACATCCTAGTTAAGAATGCCCGATCTCTTCGTCTTCGGGATTCATTCTTAAAGCAGAAATGAACATACTTTGAGTGGAGATATAGATTTGAGCGTGAGTTCATCGGCGAACTCCTCATGATAAAAATCACTCCTATCGGCAGGAGGAAATGGATTGATCGAAAGATCAAAGATGAACAAATCATATTGAGAAAAATTCAGCAGCGTAGAGGAACCGCCACTACTCTTTTCTAATAGATCGTCATCAAATAGAAAGCTTCATAATCCGGAAGAGAATAATCAGAACGGGTAGTGGTACTGCCACTACTATTCTCTTCCAAATCAAAGCAGAAAGTTTCAGATTCGGGTGAAGAATTATCAAAGGTGTTAGTCTCCTCTAAGAAAAGGTTAAGAGATGTGGAGGAAGACTTGGTCATAACATCGGAAGATGGAGTGGGATTATTTTTTCTGCTCGGATGTTAGCAAATAAGAAGATGACATAACAAGCAATTTTTTCACAAAGGATATCGTCTTTGGATTAGTTAGAAGAAGATCAATCATCAATCCCTCCAACTTCCTGGATAACAATCTATACCGCCTCTATGCTGACGATCTCAGCATCGGGAGGTGATGCATCGACATAATCAATCTTCTCATAAGAATCGTCATCAGTCGAAGAATAATCATTGTTGGAATCGATGATAGTCTCAGAATGTTCTTTGAAAGCTTCAAGAGGGGTAGGATTGTTACAAAGAGGCACATCACACACACTGTCGGGAATACCCTCGGACTCACTTGGGATCAGGACAAGGTTCTCAACACTAGACTTTATTACTTTTTTCCAATTCCGTTGCTGGGAATAGATTTGTCAAGATGCTCGTCCCCCATACTTAGAGAGTTAACTCCAGACACTTTGGTTTGCTGAAACGGGGCGAGTGATTGCAATGAGTAATAGTCCTCGTCCATCATCGTAGTAAATGGTATCTTCAATATCGATCTTTAGCCACTTGATCTTCCTCAATTCGCTTTTCTTCTTCCTTCTTTTGCATGACTTGACCAACCATATCACATATGGATGTCATTTGCTCCATAAGCTTGTTTTGAGAATTGAGAAAGTCATTTTGAGCATTGAAAAGGCTATTTTGAACATTGGAGATTGGATGATTGACGGTATATTGCGGGGGTTGAAATTGGTCAAAACCAAAAGAATTATAATCATAGCAAGAATTTTGCTCATGATAATAGTCTTCATTCATTGGTTGACATTGGTAAGTTTCATGAGGACCCCCGCAATTTTCACAACAAAGAAATTGTTGTGGGTGAGAATTATCAAATTGGTCATAACCGGAATAATTAGAATCATAACACGGATTAGGTTCATAATAATTCAACGGTTGACATTCAAAAGTCTTATGCGGGCCCCCGCAATTTTCATAACAAAGATATTGTTGTTGAAAATCATGAAAATCTTGCGGGAAATTAAAGTCTTGATTGTAACACGGTTCCGGATAGATAAACGGAACTTGAGGTGTACAATAGTGACCATAACAAGCATTGTTCCCGCAAAATTCACAAGAATAGATAGGAGGTTGTGGAGGTGGGTTGAAAACGTTTGGAGAATCATCAACAAAGTTAGGTTTTGAAATGTAAGGTAATGAATTTTCTTTTTCGGAATGACACGTTGGATTAAAACTTGGCAACATGGTTCCGGATTAGAGATAATCGGAGCTTTCGGTGGACAATTATAACCAATATGAGCTCCTTTCCCACAAGACTTACAAGTGCACCGTTGACAAAAGATTCCATATAACGAATCACCATACACGTAACAACAATTGTGGTTAATTTGTGAAGGACTTTGCGAGAAATTTTCACCGGGGTCTTGTTTGACAACGAATGGCTCTCGAGAAGCATTAACAACGTTGGTATTGTCATCGGATGACTCGGAAGTGTTTAGAAGGTCTTGGTAAATTCCATTTTCATGACAAATTATAAACCAAACTTCCTTTAATTTCTTCCACCATAAAGTACATCCTTGACAAGATGGACCTTCAACCGGGTTTCCACACTTCACACAATCCTGAGGGGGTCGTTGAGACGAGTCAGGCGTTTTATTAGGATCACGAACGAACCTGTCTATGAGACCTCATTTTGAACAACCACATGATTTATAGTTCAACGTTCCACAATGTAACACCCCCAAAAATACAACAACGCAGCGGAATACCACTTGGGGTGCTACTTCATAATACACAACGCTAGATAGAAGAGAACGACCTCTAAATGTGTCGTTTGTAAAACAATCTCGTTGATTTTCTAAAATCCAAAATAATAGTTGTCCCATAATTGCATCACCATGAAAAACTTGAATGTAAAGACTCCAATGCACATCAAATAATC
>BQNB010066197.1:16996-29417 GCA_026074375.1 Tanacetum coccineum
AAATGAATTGACGGTTTAATCAGAAAGATAGTAACTATCTGATTCACTTTTACCGTGTTGTCTGCTTTGAGACGCTCCGGTAACGAGAATGGCTAGTACAACTGCAAAACCCTGTCAAGAAGATTCATATGAATTCTATCTAATCACAGGAAGTATTTATACTGATTAACGGGGAATCGTAGTTATTGCAACCGTATTTGAAGAAGTGACAAAGACACTTTTATCTATATATGTTGTTTATCACTAACCTTTTAAATGCAGATTCAATCGTCGGTGTTGCAACCATGTACCAGCGAAGTCGGATTCATTACCACATACTCATACTCGAGCTCTAAAAGTCAATCATTTAGCATCAAGATTGTTGATCCTAAATTTCCTCAAAGATCTTCAAAGTCAAATCAAGAATCGTATTTTGGGAAGACTATTAGCCTTATGTTCATATAAGTCAAACAAGAATGCAACAAGTATGAGTGATACGGTCCAAATTATATATACGTATAATATGAAAGTATAAGTAATTCACTAATAATCCTTGAGGACAAAGATTAAAAGCAAATTCTACACAATAATATCGTACGTTTAACCGGTAAGTGTTCACCGGGTCGTTTATACCCCAAGAATTATGAATTGAAACCCCGTTATTATTTGGACAATGATTTGAATGGTTTCAAAGTTTTTGAATTGGTTTTCTATTTCTACAAATAAAAACACATAAAACATGTAAAGGAAAGAAAACAACTAAGCAATTAAGCAATTGAACACAAAAACGTTAACGGGAAATGTAAAAACGCAACTAAACGAGCAAGTATATCAAATTTAAGACCTACGAACGCAAATTTAATTTCTAAGCCTACTAAATAATAAAAGAAAATTTTCAGAAAAAGAATTTTATTTTTTTGATTATTTTTCTATTTTTTATGATTTTTTAAAGTTTTAAAACAAAATAAATGTAAGAAAAATACTAAACTATGAATTAAAATTTCTAGAAAATTACTAAAAATAGCTTTTGATTTAAAGTTTGCAGGAAAAATAAAAGCTCGAAATTATCCTAAACAAATAAGCCAGGAAAAATCTAATAAGCACTCGAAGTGCTTTTTTCAAAAGTGTACAAAAAACGTGTTAACTATAATTGAAATGCACCTTAGGACGTAAACTTCCCAAGGGCGCAGATGGTTTGGTGTGAGTGTGTTAAGTACGTTGGGTGTGGAAGGGGAAGGTCACGGGTTCGAGTTTGTGGCCCTCCTTTTTGCAATTTTTTTATTTTTCAAATCTTTTTGCACAAACTTGTAAAACAACTTAAAATAAAAACTTTTTACAAAAGAAATATTTTTTGAAATGTAAGCAATAAGCCAGAAATTAAGACTAAAAGTTGCAGTTATGACAAAATGATTTTGAGCTTTTTCACTAAACTAAATTAGCTAAAAAAAACTGAATAAGCTCAAGCCTGAGCCAAATAGCTAAAAACAACTAACAATTAACCTAATAAGCAAGTATGAGTAGGAATTAATCAAAAACCACAAACAATAAGCTGGGAAAAGCCAATAAGCATTTTGACTCAAAATTGTTTTCAAAACAGACAATAAGGCAACTTTGAGCTTATTTTTCAGCAAGGAAAAGGATCCTTATGGCTTAATCACTTATACCACTAAAAAGCTTGTCCTTCAAACTTTCTAAAACACTAATTGAAAGTTAATTTGAAATTCTAACAAGCAATGAAAAGGCTAATTGAAAAAAAGATGCTTATGCAGTTTGCTTTATTTTTGGTTTTTTATGAAAAGACAAAGTACTAATTTGTAGACTTAAAACAGATAATCAAAAAAGCAGATTTACCTAAAATAAGCTATAACAGATCTAGATTGGCCTATAAACTACTTGTGTACTAAATTTCAAAAGCTAAAACTAACTTTAACTAGCTTAATTTTAAGCATGAAAATGGCAGTTTGGCTCTTATGCTAGCTGATGCAGTTTACCAAGTTTTAACCAAAACTTAAAACCAAATGATGCAGACCTAAGAACTTGATTTTAACATTATTTAAACACCTAAAACAAGAGTTAAACACTAGTAATAGCAACTAGAAACAATTCAAGCACAACTTGCCATGGATCTGAGCTTATTACCTCAAATTCAAGCAAACAACACAAAAACTTGATAAAAGCTAATTTAAGCTAACAGATTTCTTAAATCATAACCTTATAAACCTAAATATGAAATTCAAACTCAATTCAAAGAACCAAAAGGGTCTTGGCAGTACTAACTCAAGTTAGTACTGCCTTGAGCCAAACACCCCTTTAAATTGCTCAAATCCATATTAAGCTTATAAAACTTAGAATTAAGGCTAAAACTTCAAAGACCAGATGTTTTTAGCTAATATCAGACCTAATAAGCAAATTTCTACAGTCAAATAAGCAGAAACTATAAGCTACTAGATTATGCAAATATTTTTGGATTTTTCACTGTTTTATAACAAAAATAAGAAAACTAAGATTAATACTAAAAACTAAACACAATAAGCATCAAATGACAATAATAAGCAATATTAAGCTACTCTAAACAATAATAAGCAGACATAAACAAATTAAGCAGATATTAAAGCATAAAATTAGCAGATTAACTAAAGCATTTACTAACAGCAGATTAATAGAAAAGGGAAATGAGATTGAGTACCTTCACCTCAGCTAAACAGAGGTAAATGCTCAAATCAGAGCTTATATGAGCAGCTTAAGCTTATAGCTTTAAGCTGGATTACTTTAGCCTAATCTAGTCCTAACTCCTGACCATCAGGAACTAATACCAACTTGAATACTCAAAGCAGCCATCCAATTCCAAGGAGTATTCAAGTTTATAAGAGCTTAAACAGCTTATGAACAATTTAGCTTATGAAACAGTATCAAAGAGCTTATTTAAACCATAAGTACAAATAGGTAAAACATGAATTGAAATTTAACAATAAGGAAACTTCACTTTTATTGATTATATAAACTGAGTACAAGCTTAAAAAGAAAAGTTACATCAAATTTGGAAAAACATTAAGCTAAAAATGATACAATAAGCTGAATTATTCTAAATAAGCTAAAGCTACCTTTAAAATTACACTAGATAATCCCCTTTGAGTGTGACGTGAGGCTTCCTTTTATAGGCAAGAGGAGAAGATTCTAGCCCCTTAGACGCTCCTTTAATCTCAGCCATAGATCCCCAACTGAATTAGCATCTTTAATTGTAGCCCTTGGATTAAGATAAGTCACACGGATTTCCAGCGTGGCAATCCAATCATTGAGAACTAGTTGTGCTTCTTTCGAACTAGTTTTAGTGTAAAAATCCCTCACTTGGTGTGTTTATTTGGTGATGAGATGTCAGCCATGTGTCAGGGGAATGTCAGAACTGGCCAATCACTATCAAGGAGTGACGTCTTTGCTTGTTGAGCTGGAGCTTAGCACTAGAATCTTTGAGCCATGTATGATGAGTGATAATCACGCTCTGGTTTTCTTTTGTGGATTTGGCGCGTGATTGGAGAAGATATACAGTATATTTAATTTAGGCGCGTTTTATGTTTGACCAGGGAATGAGGGTTTGACTTGGCTGTGTTAATATCAAAAGGGTATTGGGCCTTGGATTTAGTTTTGGGCTTTTCGGTTTAATAAGTGGATTAGGCTTGGTTAATTTTCAACTTAATCTGCAGTTCCCCTGTGTCAGAATTGTTGGTTTTTGTTTTTTTCTTTGTGATGTAATTTTATCCCCAACACTATGCAATGGAAACCTCGTTTTAAGTTTGATATGATTTGAATGAAAACAAAGATATTTTGATGATCTATAACTACCAAATAAAAGCAACAATTAAAATGAACAATTAAAAACAATTAAGCACTTAAAAAGGTAAACGGGAAATCAATAAAACGCGACAAGTAAGCAAGTAAATCAAAATTAAGTCCTAGAAATGCAAATTAAATTCCTAAACCGAAATTAATATAAAAGAAATTTTTAAGAAAAGGAAAAATATTTTTTTTATTATTTTTGAAAATTTTTTTATTAATTAAAACTATTTAAAACTAATTAAATCCTAAAAAATAAAAAATAACATTAATTGAAATTATATTTTTCCTAGATAGAACAAAGTAAGAGAAAATTTTAGAAAAAGGAATCACTATTTTTCACTTTTTAGATTTTAAGATATAATATATCTAAAATTAAAATTACTAACTAAAAGCTTAAAAAATTATAAAACTATTAAAAATATAAGCCTAAAAAAAGATTTTTAATAAAAAATAACTAGAAAAAGAAAAAGATGAGAAATTTTATAAAAATAAAAGCCCTAATTTTTATTTTTTTATTTAAGTTTAATTAAACTAATTAAAAATTAAACCTAATTATTAAAATTAAAATTAAAAACTAATTAAATACTTAACTAAGGACTAACTATGCAAGGACTAAAGGACTAACAGTGAAAACAAAAGGACAAACGGGGGATTAACTGAGTTAACTAACAAATGAGAAAGTTACAAAACCTACCCTGAGGCCTAACCCGATTACACCCTAAGTCCCTTTAAGCCTAAAAATAAGTTGAAATTTAAAAAGTGCTTATTAAGGAAAACTTATAAAAGCAAAGTTAAAGAACAAGGTGTGGTGAACAACTTTAATAAAATCAACTTGGTCTGAAAAGCACTAATAAGCTCTAAAAGAGCTTATTATTAAGCTGCTATCAGTAAGTGGGGCTTTCCCCTTGATTTAACTTATCAGCTTGTAAAAAGCTCAAAAGAAGCTCAAATTTGAAAACAAAAGAAGCTTTGGAAAGCTTATAATGTATACTATCTAAAAATGAAAAGCTAAATCACCTAGGAACATCTTAAACTAACTGAAATTTAAGATGAAAATGCTAAACTCAGGAAATAAGCCAAAGTGCACAAAATCTTTTTAAGCTAAAAAGCTCAATAAGGCAATTTAGAACTTAAGCTCTTGTAAACTGCTTTACCTAGATATAAGCTAGATAACTAAATCATAAAAACCTAATCTATAAGCTAGAAATCAAAAAATTTAAATCCTAAATCTTAAACCTACTGTTTTTGGTATTTTTGGTTTTTTTAGTTGAAATTTGACAGCAAAATAAGCTAGGAAAATAAGCTACAAAATGCCAATTAAGCCCTAATCTATATTAAGCTATGTCTATACTATAAGCTACTATAACCTTAAAAGCTAAAACCTAAGATTGCTAACTTAAAATTTATTCAAAAGAGGGACAGCAGGAACTGATTAGTTCCTGCTGATGCAATTTGCACAAACACAAACCAAGTAGTGCAGGTTACCTTAAGGGTAAACCTGCACTTAGACACTCTCAAGGAGAGTGTACAAACACAAAACAAGGAAATATCAAGCCTTAAGTGGCTTGGATCAAACAATCAATAACAAGAAGAAAGGAACAAAATGCCCTGGTGCTGAAATGATTAATATAAACCATAACTATTTAATTTTTGCAAATTAACTTTTGAAAACTGAATTAAAACTAATCTTAAATGAAAATACAACTAGCTCATATAATTTGAACAAAGTGTTTTGACTTTTTGAGGTCAAAAATGCTTAAACCAAACACTCCTTTAACTTTGAGACAGATTTGAAAAAGCTTTTGAATTGAAAATTATTTAAGAAAACTTGATTACCAGACATTAACTAGCTTAATTCAAACCTAATTGACACAAATTAACAACTACTTTAAGCTAGAATTAAGATCTATGATATAACTAACTAATATTTTTGGTTTTTTATGGTTTATAAGACAGAAATGAAAATCTAACTTCTATAACTAATAATCTAACAATATATGATCAGAAATAGATAAGAAGCACAAATGAGCATAAGTCAACACAAATAAGCAATAAGCATAAGCAAATAAGCAGAATTTAGACTAATAAGTACTTAAGTAGATATTAAGCTAAAAAATTAAGTGACAATGAAATTTAAAAGAGAACTTACAAGTGGCCTAGCTAAACAAGGCTTAATGGCTCTTAGAGCTTTGCTACAAGCTCCCTAGCTTATAATTAAGCTAGGGTAAAAGTCCTTGGGAGCTCTTCCAAATTAAGCTCCCCTTCCAAAAGGTCAATAAGTCCAAAATGCATAGGTAAACTTCTGATTTTAAAGTTAAGGTATATTAAGATTGGTTAAGCTCAAATCAAGAGCCTAGAGACTCTTGAGAGCTTAATATGAGCTTATTAGCTTATTGAGACAGTCATGCTTATTGAGAGAGCTTATGAGTTGAAAGTAAAAAAAACTTGTGACAAAATTAAACTAAGTTTCATTAATTAAAACTGAATTACATTACTTAAAAAGGAATTACAACTTGATCAAAATTACAATAAGCATTTAAAAGCTATACTAAGCTAAAAAACTAGAAAGGAAAAAGATAAAAGCTAACATCCTTGTGTGTGTGTGAGTGAAACTTTTTATAGCCTCACTGAGAAGCTTCTAGGCCATAAATCTGTTATACGCTCCCATCAACATCCACCATTAGATCAACCAATGATTGGGGCTATGTTTTGAGCCGTTGGATCACTAAGTGACCTCACACGGATTGCCAAGCTGGCAATTCGTTAGAGGCTCACTTGTGCTTCTTTACTGAGTGATTTAGTACAAAAACCCACATCCTTGTGCTTTCTCCATAGCTGACGTGGCTTGATTGCTTGTGCGAACTTAATTAGAGCTTGGAGATGACTAATTTGTCCTTGCCAATTCATTGTACTACACTTGAATAGTCCATTTTAACCTTCAATTGAGAAAATCCCTTTGTTAAGAGTGAGTGGTAACTTTGGGACGACGATGAACAGTAAATTGTTCTTCGCGCCTTTTAAAATTGAAAAACGGGTAAAAATTATTTAAACTTTGGAGAATTTGCAATTTCAGTCCTTGTGTTGTTTTATGAATGGTGTAGTATAAAAGGAGTTTAGAAATTGGCAGTTTAAGTCCTTGTGGTTTATAAAAAAGGTAAATGGGCTAGGGTTTTGGGCTTATGGTTTGGGCTTTGATATCCGGGTAGGTTTATTTAGGGTTTTGAGGCCCATTAAGGCCCAAGGACTATTTATGTCACTTTTGGAAAGTTAAGGGCCTTAAATGGAATATTTTGGGTTTTGTCTTTTGTGGTTGACTTCTGTTGACCAAGATTGACTGGAGTTGACTGAAGATTTGACTTTTTCTGGCTTTGGCTTCTGGCTTTTGTTCACTCTTCCGTTCTCGTGCCCGTGCTTGCTCGTTTTTGATGGTTTTCTTGTGATTTTTGATATATCCGTACCTGCACACACAAAACATAAATACAAGCATATTGTTGCCATGTTTGGTCTGTTTTGGGTTTAATTGGACTATTTTAAGCATAAATGGATATGTGCAATTTTACACTTATCAAAATTCCCCAAACTATCTACAAGAAACTTAGGCTTGAAGCATTGACTCCTACTCGAATGACACTCGAGCTTGCCAATCGTTCAATTACTCACCCAATGGGCATAGCCGAGGATGTTGTAGTTAGAGTTGATGGTTTCACTTTTCTTGCGGATTTTGTAGTGGTTAATTTTAAAAGGTAAAGCACATGGGATAAGAAATTTTCCCGGATCTTCGAGCTTCTCGGGAACTTTGTTCATAATGATAGCAGAACATTCAGCATTCACGGTTGTGATGGCGATCTCCTCGAGTTTCTCTTTGTTCCTTAGCAACGAGCTTAACCATTTGTTGATTCTTTGAATTTCGGGACAAGAGCATCTTTCTATCAATCTCTAAAACGGAGTTGTTTGAAACATCTTCAAAATCGGCTATTTTGAGGCACTCGGTTTATCGTTCTTCTCAATTTCATCCTCACTCGGGGTATGGAAGTTTTAGATGGATAAGAAATAGGTCTTGGAGAATGAGATCTTGAATTTCATCATTAACGGTTTCTGTGCTTTTGCGTTTGGGATTTTCCATGAAAATGGAGTATTCTTCCTCGGAGGTGGGAACATGTGCGGTATTTTCCAAATTAGATTTTGCATTTTCCGTTGAATGTCTTAGGTTTTGTTGGGTCTTTTTGAGGATTTGAAACATCGGGTTGTAGGAACAAGAGGGTCGAGGTCCTTCCAAAGTTTACTGCTCCTTGTGGTGATAAACATTAATTTGCCACGAGGATTAGTTACGGTTTGACTTGTAAGAGTTCCTTGAATTCGAAATAGAGGCGAATTTTGAAATTTTACAAAGACGTGTCAACAAACTCGTTAATTAGCCATTTGATTTTGCAAATTTTTGACTGATTTTGAACATCTTCAAAACCGATCGTTTGCCTTGACGTGTTTCAAAATCTGTTTTCAAACACTTGAATTTTGTTGAGTAGGAGCTTTGATAAACTGGTGCTGATTCATTGGTGGTTGTATTGTGGGGCTTGATAACGGCTCCTTGATTGTTCTGACGGTTTGGTTGAAATTGCCTCTCGGTTTTGATTCGAATTGAAATTGTTTCATTGGTAGCGGCTTTGGTTTCTTTGGTTGTTTTGAACATTTGGTTGATTAAACGGGTGGTCTCTTTCGATTTGCCAAATAGGAGGGTCCTTTGAACAAAGTTGCCAACGGCGGCGGTTTGTTGGAATTGATGAATGTTATCATGAAAAACGGGAAAATCATTCCTTGTTAACGGACAATTGTTGAAATTATGGTTTGAACCACATGTGACACAAACTTCCTCAACTGCTTTGACGGTAGCAGGAGTCGTAGCATCCTTTTCAATAATCGCTTTCTCTATCGCTCTTCGAATATTCATTTTATCTTCAAGTAAGGCGGCCATTTGTTGAATCTCGAAAGAATTATTAGAAGATGAAGACGTAGAAGAAGGAGCATTTGTAATCACTCTTGAATCATTCGGACGACTTCTTGAATAATACACTTTGGATTTACTTTCGATTATGGCTAAACCTCCTCGAGGCATCTTATCTAGAAATTTACCACCCGCGGCGGAATCTAAGGCATCTTGATCATTGGTATTCAGGAATTGTAAAACTATCAAGTTGGATGTAATTTCGAGAAACCATGATGAGGGACAATTTGACGAAGAAGTCTTTATAACGTTCCATGCTTCGTTGAATGTTTCGTTTGGTTTTTGTAAAAAAGTAGTGGATTTCATTCCGAGGTAAGTGTTTTCGAAGGTGGGAGAATAGATTTATGAACTATTAAAACATCGGTCATCCCATGTGGAAATTGATCTAGGAGGTTCCTTATCTAAACCTATATCGAGCTTCACCGTCTAGAGAAAATAGGAAAAAAGCAAAAGCTTAATCGATGTGTTCGGAATTCGACGATGTTTAAAACGTGAAGTGATTTGTTGAAAAACGAAGATGATTATGAGGGTCTTGTACCCGTGAATTTAACTTTGCACAAGACTTGATCAAAGGGTGTTTAGCTCAAATTGTTTACATTTACGGTGGAAAAACTATTGCATCTTCGCTATCCCTGATGGGAGCTTGTAGCATTTGAGCCATGGACGATTGTCGGCATTGGAAACTCGGGTTTCCTCAACAATAACGTTGTTAATTGTTGTCTGTCGACGAATTTCAATTCGAGCTGAGTCTTCGAGTGCGCATGCACTAAAAATAAAAGAAATTATAAAGCAAACAATAAATTACACTAATATTTGATAGATTTTTTTTTTGTTTTTTGGGTTTTTATTAACAATGAATTTTAACGGTTCCACGGAAGAGACTTAAACCAATTAATCAACTACTTCACGGTAGCTCTCAAAAATTTCTTTTCAAGGTGAGTCGTACTTCATAGAGACACAAATGACTTTGATTCGATTTGGGAACTATATTCCAAGTTCACCGAAAATTGAAAATGATATACTCGATTTGGAGAGTATTATTTGTGGTGTTCTTTTTTTGCCAACTTAGTTAATTTTATTTATTTTTTTAATGGACAATTTTTTTTATATTTTTGATTTTTTGTTTGTTTTTATGTTAATTTATACAAAGAAAAAGGAAATATTTGTATATTGTTATATTTTATATTTTTTTGGATTTTGAAAATAATTTAACAAAAAATGAAACTTTCGAAGAGAAGGGATTCTTCAAACCTTGATCAACAAAACAGAACAAAGGAATCTTAACACAAGTTCCCCGGCAGCGGGCAAAATTGATTGCAGTATTTTACATACACTATAAAATTTATATACTATATAAACTTAAGAGCATAAGTATTCCCTAAGGAAAAATTCATTCTCAAAAATATATATATAATATAATATATAATACGTATATTAAACCGGGTAAGAATGATCACCCGGGTCGTTTCCCCAACGACTAGTGCAATTGAAACCTCGTTTAAGTTTGGATTATGATTTGAATGAAAACAAAGATATTTTGATGATCTATAACTACCAAATAAAAACAACAATTAAAATGAACAATTAAAAACAATTAAGCACTTAAAAAGGTAAACGGGAAATCAATAAAACGCGACAAGTAAGCAAGTAAATCAAAATTAAGTCCTAAAAATGCAAACTAAATTCCTAAACCTAAATTAAGATAAAAGAAATTTTTAAGAAAAAGAAAAATATTTTTTTGATTATTTTTGATTTTTTTATTAATTAAAAACTATTCAAATCTAATTAAATCCTAAAAAAAATAAAAATAGAAATTGAAATTATATTTTTCCTAGATAAAACAAAGTAACAGAAAATTTTAGAAAAAGGAATCACTATTTTTGACTTTTTAGATTTTAAGATATGAATTTTCTAAAATCTAAACTAATTAAAAGCTTAAAAATAATAAAAATGCTAAAAATATAAACCCTAAAATTTTTATAAAAATTATACTAAAAAGAGAAAATGATAAGAAATTTTATAAAAATAAAAGCCCTAATTTTTACTTTTTAATTAAAGTTTAATTAAACTAATTAAAAACTAAACCTAATTATTTATAAAAATTATTAAACCAACTAACTATTACTAACAAAGGACCAACTATGCAAGGACTAAAGGACTAACAGTGCAAACCTAGGGACTAACTGAGAAAACTTAAAAATTTCAAAAACTGCCCATTAAGGCCCAAGGACTATTTATGTCACTTTTGGAAAGTTGAGGGCCTTAAATGGAATATTTTGGGTTTTGTCTTTTGTGGTTGACTTCTGTTGACCAAGATTGAATGGAGTTGACTGAAGATTTGACTTTTTCTGGCTTTCGCTTCCGGCTTTTGTTCACTCTTCCGTTCTCGTGCCCGTGCTTGCCCGTTTTTGACGGTTTCTTGTGATTTTTGATATATCCGTACCTGCACACACAAAACACAAATACAAGCATATTGTTGCCATTTTTGGTCTGTTTTGGGTTTAATTAGGCTATTTTAAGCATAAATGGATATGTGTATTTTACACTTATCACCTGCTTCAAACAAATTAAATTAAAAAAATATTATTAAAAAGCTTTTAGCTTTCATATAAGAAACCGAGTGTAACCGTTAAGAAAGCATCGCGTAACTAAATTCTATCTTTAAAACGGCCCAGCTTAAACATAACACTATGGCTTAACTGCTTAATTACCGTAACACATATGCGATATTTAACATTATGGGCAAATTGCTATCAGCTACAGTTATAACCATTTTTAACACACAAATGTAGCAAAAAAAATATTACAACCATAACCTGAGAAAGTTTTCATCAGGATAAAAGTCAAACTCCCTGTACCTAATGATTCAATTCAACCAAATTATCGTGACTCAAAAAGCTGCCATTTTGGTACATAGATTGTGTTATATAGAGTAAACATTTTCAATTATCCTCGTACGGATCTAATTTTTTAAACCAAAATACTGAACTCATTCGGCTCAGATTTTCGAGTCCGAAACAGGAGGAAAGGGTCTCCGAGCCCACTGTAGTTGCGAACACTTTTCTGACAAACTTCCTGAAAACTACGTGAACAACACCATATACAACGGCTAAGATGACGTACCAGTATATATGTTCACCGGGGCTCAATTCTGTTTCCACTTGCATTTACGATGAACTGCATTTTGTTAAAAAACATAAACAATCACTTTTTGAACTAATGTAGTAAAGTTTAATAGAAAAAAATGATAAAAAGTACCTTGAATTTTGGCCTCTATATGTTTCTCTTTAATATGCTCCTCGTGTCAAAAACTGAAAGCTCGAAGGACGCTGTAAAGTGTCAAAATCATTGTACATGAGGCTCAGATAGGTTAACAATTAAAGAAAGAGGATTCGTCCGCCATGGCTGCAACTGTGTTGAGTTACCCCGCCAAGACACGGATAATCTTAGTTCCATCAAAGCCGTTATTACTCATCACAGCCCTCTCACAAATGATATCACCAACATTTTAATCGCACTGGCAATATGTCAAACCGTTCACACACACAAAACTGAGACCCTATAGTTTTAGTAACCAAAGCATTTCTAAAATCGTATTGTAAACATCAGATA
>BQNB010066198.1:0-26409 GCA_026074375.1 Tanacetum coccineum
TAGGGGTTTTAGGCCCTAAAATCGTCCCTAACAGCTGCTAAATGAACTAGGTTTCGTACCCTCTTTTTATTCTAAAGTTACACACCTAAAACCATAAATCGGATTTGTATTTATAGGAAAATCGCTGCGACGGGGTCGCGTTTTAATCGTGACGCCGTCGTGACAAGAATATTCTAGATAATGGGACTAGATCGTGCGTGCTGACGCCGTCGCGATATCTTGTGACACCGTCGTAGTAGTATTTGTGACGGCGTCACGTGTAATCTGAGCCCAACTCTCGTCCGTAGTCTAAGCAATGTTGGTGTAGGTCCGTATTCTCGTCTGTTTCTTCTCCAAATGAGCCCAAGTCACGTGTATTTCCTCCAAATGCCTTCCAAATGCTAAATACCTGAAAAGGAACGATTAAGTACCTATTTTGGGCATAAATGCACGATTTAGGGGGTTAAACAACCTCGAAAAAGTGTATAAAAAGAGACACCTCATCAGTCTAGCAATGTAAGCTCTTATGGCCTTTTGTCATTCATTTTGTTGTTGGCATTCCTTACCACCTCGGTTTCCTAACGTACGACCTGATCCATTTAGTCGTGAGCCATATGGATTCTTGCCTCATAGACAGCAATAGCTTTAATAGCATTAGCAATTCGTTGGGTTATAATACACTCGATCCTCGTGGAACTCATTCCTTGTCTTGTTGTCGGTATTTTCTTCAAAACCGCACGGAGTAAAGGAGATAAAATAAGTCAAATTCAAAAGTTGTGTTTCCAAAAATGGAATGTTATGAGTGATGACATCAAATAATGTCTATTTTATAGCATCGTTATCCCACAATATTAACCCATTTTGTATAGTTATTGCAAATAATTGTTACTTAATCGTTTATATTTGAGAATTGTGGTAATTATGGAGTAATTGGTGAAACATAGCAAAAGGCGCGCATTCTAGAGCTTAAATAAAGATATTTTGAAGATTACTATTCTGAAGACCAATATGCCGTATCCATCAAGAAGATACGGTGTATCTGTGCCTGCACTCACCAAAGACCACAGAAGATTAAAGATCAATACAGCATATCCAGAGGACTCAATATGTCGTATTCAAGATTTGGAACAAATATAATATTCTTGAAGATATCAAACGTGGTCCCTACTCTAAGAAATCCCTAATACGCCGTATCCAACCCATTGGATACGCCGTATTGAACCGACTTCCAGACATTATAAATAGAAAACTCAAAAACGAGTTTTAAGTGTGCTAAATCATATTCTTGATACCTAAACCACAAAAGTTAATTTTCAGAGGAGAAAAAGAGCAGAAGAGGTCGAGCAACGTATTCAATTCCATAGGAGACTACATGTAATTCCATATACTTTAAAAATCGTTCAGTTTTTGGTATCATTCGTTAACTCGGTTAGTTTACCTTGGCTAAATTATTACTCTTGTATTTATTATGACGTTTGAAGGCTAATACCTTCGGGTATTAGCCATTATTATGAAGATCTGAATGTTTGGTATTTGTTTATATCGATTTCTTGATTTATCGTTGTATGCTTGTTTATGTTTATCAATTTATACTTGTTTACGCGCTTTTGTATGCGACCTATCATTCAACTGGATCTAGCTAAGTGGACCAAGCGGATCTAGAGTCCGGGATAGCTCTCCATATAGTAATTTATACACCTAGAATAATAGTTACACAAATATTGTCCTTCTAAGTCTGTGTCTAGGATACGCTTCGGGCTTAACTAGTTAATTGGATATTGCCAATGGTTTATTGATCGTGTTGACTAGCAGGTGACCTAGATAATTCAACAAATAACGTTCTGATTCCATTGGATAGTTGGACAAGTGGACTACTAGTGTATAGATTGCCATTAAGCGGTAAGTGGGTAAAGTCTCTATGAGCTAGGGTTTAACAAGATCACCATTGCTTTAATCCCTAAGATAGATTATAATCAGCAAATAAGGATGCTTTATGCGGATGCTTTAATTGTGACAGAATTAACGTGTCTAGGTCTTAGGATGATGTAACGCCTAAGTCTTAAGAATGATATGCCACCTCGAGAGAAGAAATCATTGCACTTAATAAACAAACCAACATTCTAATCGGATTAATAATGGTTAATACAGTTTTCTTATATAAGGTTCGACCGCTCTTTTATCTTTTGTTAATTAGCTTGCGTGGGTAACAGTTTCTTGAATTGATTGTAGTCACCAACCAAACCGTGCCAGTCTCTCAGGCTGAAAACCCCCCTTTTCCATTAGAATTAGGATTTAGACTGACATAGGTTTAACATAGGATTAGAATAGAATTAACATAGATTAGATAACCAAGATATTAATTAAATTGATATATTTAACCTCGCTCTCAGTGATCGACACCCTACTTACCACGAAACTACTACCGATCGGGTACACTGCCCGTTAAAGTGTTGTTTTTGGTTGAGTCGGCAAAATATAAATTTAAAACTTGAATCATATAAAAAACAACCCTACACTACAACACATCAAGTTTTTTGCGCCATTGCCGGAGAGTGAAAATTAATCTTGATTTTTATTTTGATATTTTGGTTTTTAACATTAGATTAGATCTAACCCTTAGGATTAGTGTAAATTAGATTAGTGTATATTCTTGTATATTTTGTATATCTGTATATTTATCTTTAATTGTTTGCTTGTATATTTGTGTGTTTAATTGTTTGCGTATTTAGTTGTTTTTCTTGAATACACTGTTTTGGTCGACAGTTGAATACGGCGTATCCAATCCCACTGAATACGTCGTATCCAGTTCTCTGTCCAATACAACGTATTCATCTCAACAGATTAATACGGCGTATCCAGTTCCATTGGATACGACGTATCGATCGTCTGGGACAGAAACTATGATAATTGATTTTTGTGCAAATTTTTTTTCTTTTCTTCAGAGCAAATCCTGCTGATATTTTTGCCCTTGTTACAGGAAGAACTTATCAGAGCTAGTTGATTGAAGATGGAACTACAAAAAGTCATGGTTGAACCAATTTTTGATGGCACTGAAAAAGCTCCAACTGAACCAAATCTTTCTATCACTAGTAACGATATTAAAATTGAGCTCAACAAGGAGTTTTTGGTGGAATTACGAAAGAACATATATCATGGAACGTATAGTGAAGACGTGGTGGAACACATTGCTAAAGTACTTAAGATGGTGGATTTAATCTACGTTCCTGGCGTGGATTCCCATCAACTAAGAATGAAAGTTTTTCCTCTCTCATTGGCCGATGATGCTAAAGAATGGTGGATTAGTGAGGGAGATGGAAAAATCACCACTTGGGAGGAACTTGTTGAGAAATTCTTCTGTAGATTCTATCCAGAATCATACGATGGAGAGGATGAAATGTTGGACGAAGGAGAGAACTGGGGAATTACTCCACTCGAATTCTTATCAAACATAAACACATCATTCAAAAACCATAAGAAAGTTGATAGGAGAACTCAAAAAGTGATATTTCACTCATGGATGAATGGAAATTGGAATAAGAGATATGTGGATAACAGTATTTCAAGCTATAATGAACGAAAGGAATCTAAATATGAAAACCCGTCCAACACTGCTACTGATTCATTCTTCAAAGCCTATGACGTACGCGATATTGAAAAAGAGAATGAACGGGGGCAAATAAAGCGTAAAGACAACAATAAAGATGATAAGCAACCTAACAAAAGAAGGTGCAAAGTAGAAAAGTTTGAAGCTATTCAATACTCAATTGGACCCAACGAAGAATATATTGCTATAAGAAGTTATGAATATGATATTTGGGAAAGAAACGAAGATAATTTGTCCATAATCTACCAAGATATTTTCCAAAAAAAGGACGAAGGATGGAAGGTGACGCGCACCAAAGAGTAAAAAGGAAGCTGAAGAAAAGTCTAACTTAAAGACTTCGCTGTAAACAAAAGTGCTTCCCGGGAGACAACCCGGAATGTTATTTAATTTTGTTATTGAGTCTGTCTTCCCAGACATCAATACGGCGTATCCGCCCCATACCATACAGTGTATTGATTGTCTGGACGTTATCAGTCTTTATTTTTTATGCACTTTAAAAACATTATTGTCAGTTCTGCGAATACGCCGTATTTATTAACTTGATACGCCGTATCCACAGTCTGACTCGTAATTAGTTTGTTTAGTCTAGTTTAAATTAACCGTAGGTACCAAGATAGGAATAGACTTGTTTTTTCTATATTTTACACAGGACCTCGTGAAAGAAATATTGACAAATATTGGTGGAGAATTTTCAAATCTGGAAGATCTTGAAGTGTTGGAGTCTTGAAAATTCAAGACGGTTGTTCAACACACATTATTGCTCATAAACGCAACTTGGAGAATCTACCGAGCAAATATCAGGAGAGTTTCTCATTCTAATTCTTTTTAAATTTCCGTATTTAATGTTTTATCTATACAACGAGGACGTTGTATAATTCAAGTGGGGGGATGGAATTAGAATGTTTACTTGTCCTATTTTTCACAATAAAAAGCTTAAATTATGCTCAAATTTAAAAAAAATTCAAGCATACTTTTGTGAAATTACATGTTACATAACCCGTACACAACAACCCTTGATAGATATTGTAAGGATGAGCATAGGTCTGGAACCGGTGGAACTAGAACCGAAACCGATGGATCCGAGAACCGAATTTTTCAGAAAAATAGGAACCGAGAACCGAACCAAGAACAGAAAAATCTCAAACTCAAGAACCAGAACTGGAATCGGCAGTTCTGGTTTCGGTTTGGTTCTTTTTGGTTTCGGTCCGGTTCTTGGTTCCGATCCGATTCTTTTGTTCATCCCTAGTTTGGTTGTGTTTTTAAAGTAGGTTACTAGGGTTTATTATGGTAAGTATAATCTAGGATTAATTGCCCCTAATTTAAGTATGGAAAAAATTACATAATTTTAGAATATATCATCCTAAAAGGAGGAGAGATAATAAATTGCCCCTAATTTAGGATTAATTGCCCCTAATTTAAGTAAGGGGAGAATTACATAATTTTGGAATAATTGGGTATTCGGTTCTGGAACCGAGAACCAGTGGAACCGAACCGAACCAACCCAAGAACTAAAAAAATCTCAAACAAAAGAATCGGAACTGAAACCGATGGTTCTGGTTCCGGTTTGGTTCTTCTTGGTTCTGGCCCGGTTCTTGGTTCCGATCCGGTTCTTTGGTTCTTTTGCTCATCCCTAAGATATTATGAGGATTTAACCTTTCTGTTTCCAAATGTTTACCCAAATTCCACAAATTATAAGTGTGCCGGTGATGTAGTGGACTTAAGACATTGGCTTGGTATATCACTCGAGACCACAATAATGAGTATTATGGATTTAATTGGAGTAACTTGTTTAAATTGGTAAATCTTAGGATTACAACCAAATCGCCTATACATGTTGTTTATTAACTAACTACACCGATTAGTTAACCTCCCGTTAAACCCTTTTCCACTCTCATCTTTAGAGTGATGATCCACTAGAACAACCCGTAAAGCCAATCCTTTAGGAATTTACACCAACTATTTGTTTCGTTACACTATTACACCTTAACCTACCCTGTTAGATTAAAGTTTAATTTACAGTTGCTAGTTGCCTATAGTGTAAAGTTTGTATTTCCCGAGTCTTGTGTCATTTTCTAGTTGCCTATTAGTAGTCAAAACTCATGTGATTTTACTACCATCGCAATTATTGGTGAATCCGAAGAACGAAGAATGACCGAAGGAATTATCCGGAATTATTATGATCATGAAGATGGTGAAACTACTCTGAGTTTCGTATATAGTTAGATGAAAAAAAAATGAAAAAAGAAAAAAAAGGAGGAAAAAAGAAAAAAGAGAGAAAAATTGCAATAAAAAAAAGAGAGAAAGAAAGTTTGAAGATAATCGTTTCGCAAAGAAATTACCAAAGGAATTACACAAAGGATCGATTATTCGTTGATACGTCTAAGAAAATCAACGATGTAGAGTATTGTACAAAGTGGAAGATATCGCCACTTACCTTGTAGAGTATGTAAAGTTTTGGGATGATTGGGAAGTTGACCGTTATGGGAACGCCAACTTAGGTTGTTGTTTTTGATCAATGATCAAGACGTTGTAAATAGTTGTGTCTTTGTCATAATAACGGTCGGGGAAATAAGTGTCTAGCAACTTGTATCTTAAGTCTTAATCTATTTGTTTCTTGATTTTATTTAACAACAATTTATTTCCATCTTTCCTAATAATTAGCCATTGGTCTATGACTTTTGGTGAAAGTTAGAAGGTTCCTACCCTATATCATTCTTCATCCTAACCGTTGGTTAAATTCTAATGGGGATGTGATCAAACACTCATGTCTATCCAGGCGATTCGGGTGTGTATGTGTGCTTCAGCTGCCTTGTTGGAGTGGTACTTCTGGTGAAAGATTGTAGAATGATCAACCGTACGCCTTTCCATACAAAAACACATATTTACCATTATAAACTTGTTACACCTTGGATTTAGTGGTGGAGATATGTATCCTTTCCAAAATTATGATAGAATACTCGTCATGACCAAGCAATTAAGCGAATTAGTTACATGTTACCACATAGATTAGTTGAGTGATTTGAGTGCTTTCATCTTCTTATTTCGTGAGGTGTTTGGTTGTGTACTTGTAATAGATCGAATAAGTGCTTTAACCGAAAATATCCTTAAGGGATACATTTTTATAAACTTCTAAAGGCTACTTGAGGACAAGTAGGATTCAAGTGGGGGGATATTTGATGACATAAAATAACATTATTTTTATAGCATCATTTATCCCATGATATTAACCCATTTTGTATAGTTATTGCAAAGAATTGTTACTTAATCGTTTATATTTGAGAAATGCGGTAATTAAGAAGTAATTGGTGAAAGATAGCAAAAGGCGCTCATTCTGGAGCTTAAATGAAGATATTTTAAAGATTACTGTTTCTGAACACCAATACGCCGTATCCATCAAGGAAGATACGACGTTTCCGTGCCTGCACTCACCAAAGACCACAGAAGATTAAAGATCAAAACGTCGTATCCAGAGGATTCAATACGTCGTATTCAAGATATGGAATCAATATAATATTTTAGAAGATATCAAACGTTGTCCCTACTCCAAGAAATCCCCAATACGTCGTATCCAATACATGGATACGCCGTATCCAACCGACTTCCAGACCTTAAAAATAGAAAACTCAAAAATGAGTTTTAAGTGTGCTAAATCATATTCTCAATCCCTAAACCACAAAAGTCAATTTTGTTCGCTTTCCTTAGAGGAGAGGGAAGGGGGGGGGAAGGTGGGGGAGGGGAGTGGAGGTGGAGGGACAGAGGGGGAAGGGGAGAAGGAGAGGGGGATGGGGGAGAAAAAGAGCAGAAGAGGTCGAGCAACGTATTCAATTCCATAGGAGACATCGTGTAATTCCATATACTTTTGTAATCGTTCAGTTTTTTGTATCATTCGTTAACTCGGTTAGTTTGCCTTGGCTAAATTATTACTCTTGTATTTATTATGATGTTTGAAGGCTAATACCTTCAGGTATTAGCCATTATTATGAAGATCTAAATGTTTGGTATTTGTTTATATTGATTTCTTGATTTATCGTTGAGTGCTTGTTTATGTTTATCAATTTATACTTGTTTATGCGCTTTTGTATGCGACCTATCATTTAACTGGATCTAGCAAAGTGGACCAAGCGGATCTAGAGTCTGGGTTAGCTCTCCATATAGTAATTTATACATCTAGAATAATAGTTACACAAGTATTGTCCTTCTAAGTCTGTGTCTAGGATACGCTTCGGGCTTAACTTGTTAATTAGTTATTGTCGATGGTTTATTGATCGTGTTGACTAGCAGGTAACCTAGATAATTCAACAAATAACATTCTGATTCCATTGGATAGTTGGACAAGTGGACTACTAGTGTATAGATTGTCATTAAGCGGTAAGTAGGTAAAGTCTCTATGAGCTAGGGTTTAACAAGATCACCATTGCTTTAATCCCTAAGATAGATTATAATAAGCAAATAAGGATGCTTTATGCGGATGCTTTAATTGTGACAGAATTAATGTGTCTAGGTCTTAGGATGATGTAACGCCTAAGTCTTAAGAATGATATGCCACCTCGAGAGAAGAAATCATTGCACTTAATAAACAAACCAACATTCTAATCGGATTTATAATGGTTAATACAGTTTTCTTATATAAGGTTCGACCTCTCTTTTATCCTTTGTCTATTAGCTTGCGTGGATAACAGTGTCTTGAATTGATTGTAGTCACCAACCAAACCGTGCCAGTCTCTCAGGCTGAAAACCCCCCTTTTCCCATTAGAATTAGGATTTAGACTGACATAGGTTTAACATAGGATTAGAATAGAATTAACATAGATTAGATAACCAAGATATTAATTAAATTGATAGATTTAACCTCGCTCTCAGTGATCGACACCCTACTTACCATGAAACTACTACCGATTGGGTACACTGCCCGTTAAAGTGTTGTTTTTGGTTGAGTCGGCAAAATATAAATTTAAAACTTGAAACAATAAAATATACATCACACAAAGACACATTAATGATTATGTTATTTTTGTATTTTATGGTGTTTCCCCGAGTTTTTGTAAAAAACGTGTTTAAAGGTCGTGTTTTACGTGATTTAACGTTTCATTAAACGTTTTAAAGTAAAATTAGTGGGACGGATTTAAAATATTTACTAACGTGGTGTGACCCGAGTCTTTGGCCAATTTTATTAACAAAATAAACGCTTGGTACTAATTTTGAAGGAGTAATAGGAAGGAAGGACTAAAATTGCCAAAGTGCCAAACTCTTTTCCTATAAAAGGAAACCATACACACACTTATAACTTTTTAATTAATTTTTTTCTCTTCCTCCCTTATTCTTGAGCTCCACGACCGGCCAACCTTCACCACCCCATTTCCTGTTAATTTTTTGACATGCATTAAAATCCGTTTACATATTATTAATCTTTGTATCGAGGCCTACAAATCCTACTATTAAAATCGTACATGCATTAAGTTTTGAAGAAGTTAGATTTTTGGTTAGTTCTTGAAGATTTCGAGTATAAGGGGGTGTTTAAAATTGCTAGATTATTGTTATTAGCAAGATGTTTAGTTGAAAAAGGTTTTGCTTGGTTTGTTTGGGTTTCCTCCGATTTCAAAGAGTAAGGGGAAACAAAAATTGATTTTCTTATAGCATTGTGAGTATACTAGTTATATTTCTAGTGTGGTTAATTTGATTATATTGCATGTATTATGGTTATTGCTATAAGATTCAAGTACAGAAATTATTGAAAGAATATTTGGTTATTGACCAATGTTTGATGTTTTTGGTATGCTTAAATAGGATAGTTAAGCATGTTTTGATAGTCGGATTATGTCAAAAATGTCGTTTTAATAGGTTTTGGGTTGACCAAGTTTGACCAGAAAGTTTGACTAACTCGTAGTGAGTCGAGAAATTTTTAAAAGTTGTTTTTGATATTGAAAAGTGATAGTGTTCACCTTTAGCTACGTTTCGCTAGGTGGATCGTCACGTAACTCTTAATAATGAACGTTTTACGGCCGAGTCAAGTTTGGTTATTTTTGGGGTAAAAGCCAGCTAAGAAGTTTGACTTTTGAAAGTCAAACTTGCGTAAACCTTTGAATATGGTTTGTAAAAGCAATGGGTTTGTAATGATTAGTTAATTGATGACGAAATATGAAGTTCGGATTATATTATCATTACTTTCGATAACTTTCTAAAAATAGAAACTTTATGGAAAAGTGTTGTGATATTGTTAATGCGTCAAAGTGTAATATTTTGCGTCGCACTTGGGGATTGTAGTATATGATTGTATATACGTAATATTGATATATATATAGATGCGAGTATGTATTACTCCCTTCGTCCTATAATTATAGTTCACTATTGACTTTTTAGGTCTTTATTGTTTAACTTTGACCTTAAATATTTTTGCTTGTGTTATATATTACTTGATGAAAACTATACCAATGAAAAATATATTTAAAACTCAATCTATTCATATATTTTGCATCAAATTTTATATAACACAAAAAATAATATTTAAGGTCAAAGTTGCAAAATAAAGACTTTGAAAGTCAATAGTGGACTATAATCGTGGGACGGAGGGATTATATGATTTATTATACTTTTAGTCACATACATCTATATATGTATTATATAGGTCGCGGTTAAGACGTGAAGCTATTTGCGCTTGTTGATTTGATTGAATTGGAATATTTTGCTTAAGGTGAGTTCATAGCCTCACATTTAAATCTTTTGATTGATTTAAACCCGCGAGGGGATACATGTTTGCTTTATAAAATCGAACACATATGAGAGTGTTTCCGCATAACTAGCTATTGTCGAAGTCCCTTATTTCATGAACCGTTAATCGCCTTATGAGGTGAACGCTAATGCATTAAATAAATCTATTAGGTTTGACAACCCTGTCGGGGGTATGAATCCTTGTGAACACCATGTCAAACAGACATTTTATATTTAGAAAGTAGTAGGTATATGACAATAATATATTGTTTTGGGTTAAATTGACATATGAAATGACATATGTATTGTTAACGTTCGGTGTCATGAGCTTATTGCGTGAAAGAAAAGAGATTGTTATACATTGTATTCGTTGTAATGTTTTCCCGAGAATTAATTATGTGTTCAAAGATTATTACTTATTGATTATTTTAAACTCTATGAATTTCACTCAACAATGTTGTTGACGTTTTAAACATGTTTTATCCCAGGTAACCAAGGATGAAGGCAACGATGGCGTGGAGGTGTCATGCGTGTGATGGGTTGAGTGAAAGACTACTTGTGTGTTCCTTGTCTTTCAAAAACAATGTCTTAAGTTGTTTTTAAAACAATGTCTTTAATTTGAAATAATAGTTTTTCAAATGTTGTAATGGTTGCAGTTGCGATTTTGTAGGGACCTGAATGTGTTTTACTCTGATTAATAATGGAACACATGTTTGTAAAACGTCTCATTTGGGTTGTTTTCTATTATCTTGGTGAATGGTGCTATTTAGTAACACCCAATTTCTAATTCCGCTGCGCAATCTAAAGTTAGGGTGTTACAGAGTGGTATCAAGAGCCTAAGGTTATAAATAAATAGGTCGAGTCTTTTTGAAAACCTAAAGTATAATGCTTCTATACGCACTCCAAGACTCCTCGTTGCCATTGGTTACATGTGAAAAGAAAAGGTATATTTATGCATGTGTTGTATGCATAAATTGTGCATGTGAAAAGGAAAGGAGCGTGTGTTGTATGCATAAATTGTTACGTGATTATATAATAATAATTATTATATATGCTTGGAGTATAAATGAGGTATATACTAAATGAGAATATCACGAATTGTGAAATTTTGTTTATTGCGCTCTTATGCGAGCTATTATTTTGGATAATAATATTCTTATTGGAACGCTATTGAGTAAGTATTATATGATATTTTCTAGATTATCATGGTAAACGTAATTCCTCCCGCTTATGTGGATAATGTACCCGTAGTTGGGCTGAATCAACACGATGATGTTCCTGTTATTCCCAAGCCTGTCTTAGTAGACGAAGACGAGGACCCAAAAGAGGAAGAATTTAAGGAAGAAGAAGAACCTCAAGAAGAAGAAGATGATATGAAAGTTGACATCTAGGAAGATGAGAATGAGTCAGAGTTGACATATCCTTATGAAGAGGTGGATCCTCCTAACCCTTTGCTGCCTGCTTCAGAGTCAGAACTTGAGGATGTGATAGAGGTTGAGGACATGGTTGAGTCTGAGGATGAGACTGTTCCTGCTAGTGTCCATGAGGTAGGTAAGTCGTCTACTGCCTGGTCTAATGAGGAGGGACATTAACTCTCTTTTTGGTCGGATGGCTTCTCTTTCAAGACGACTGTGTGGTAGCGAGACAGCGCATGCATTGGTCGAGAAGAAGGGAAAGGCAAAGGAAGAATATTATGGTAAGCTGATTTTGGATTTGGGTAATGAAGTGCGTTCTAGTATGGAGCAAGGAACAACTGCAATGGAAAAGTTGGTTGAAATGCTTGGTAATGCTGAAGAAAAAGCTGAGTGTAAGAATTTGAAGAAGGAACTAGAAAAAGAAAGGTTTAGCAACACATTCCTTCGTATGCAGAACGAACGAGTCGAGAGAGATATCTATTGGACTAGAGTTCGAGCACATGAGTTCTATCAAGAGATGATTTGTAGAGTATTTATGTTTGAAGAAAGACCAAATGAAGCTATCGATGTTCCGGTTAAAGATGAGAAGAGTCCATCATCTGAGCCGTGAGGATCTCATCGTGATTCGTAGTATTTTAGTTTCAATTGTTGTTCCTTTTATTGTGTAATCACTAAACTGAATCCTTAGTTAGTAGACTTGATGCTATTGGTTGTAACGATTTGTATCATTTCATGAAACAATGCAACTATGTATTAACTCTTTGTGAATGACTATCTTTTGATTACTACTTGATGTTGTGTGACTGTGATTGCGATTGATTTGTCATTGTACCATGTTATGAGTATATCATGTTATGCATGCTTATCATATTGTTTAAAGTGTGACGCACTACAAAATAGGTGCCTTTTAGGACCTTTTCCTGCGATACTTTTTTAAGCGGCCTCCTAAAAATTCATCTAATATGACGAGTTAGTTTATAAGTCCTATTATCGTTGAACCTAATAGGACATTTCATGTATTGGTATTATTAGATGAGTTTCTTATGACACTTGCTATTTAGGTCCTCTTATCTTACGTTTTATAGGACTCTAAGCAGTAGAGGTCATATTATATGTAATCTAATATGACACATTTATATGTGTCCTGTTAGATTCGATTTGATAGGACATTTATATGGTTTGGTCGTATAATGAAGAATTCTAATAAGACACTTAGTATACATGTTGTATTAAATAAGTTTTATGGGACACTTATTTACGTTGGTCCTATTATTAAAGAAAATTTCTATGACACTTGATATTTTAGTCTTATTATCACAATTTTTATCGAGTACTAGTTCGTTTGTGTCTTGTTATATTTGACCTTATAGGACACCAAATATATATGAGTTCTAACACAGTTGATATACGTTATTATCGTATTTTACAAACTCAAAATTATTATGTAGATGTATACTAACGTTACTTTGGGGTTACTAGTTTCTTTTACAATATATTAAAACCTACACCACACTTGGAACCATTTAGGTTGAAAGTAAGGATGCGCAAAGTCAACCAAAAACTAAGACAAATCGATAAACATAGCCGAATCGGCCCAAACCAAACCGAACCGACCTTATTCGGTTTGGTTTTCGGCTTTATATAATATGTTTTCAGTTTGGGTTTTGCTCGGTTCGGTTCAGGACTAAGAAAAATTACACCTAAACTATCTAAATCGGTTTCGCTAGGTTACTGTGTATTGGTTTTGGTTTTGCTAGGTTAACTTCGGTTTAATTCACATTTTCCTCAAAATTGGTTTTTGGTTCGAGTCAGTTCGGGTTTGTCTCATTGTTCAACCCTAGTTGAAAGTGTCATTTAACTCATTGAACTCAAATTCAAGAAAATGAAAGATCAATCCAACTCAAGTGAACTTTTAATCATTGAGTTTCATAGTCAACTAAATAATATTTCAATTCAACAATCAAGACAAGCTTGACAAGTTCATATTACGTTTGGGGAATATAAACATATAGCGGTTCACGAACTTTTCAAAATGAAAAATCTTTACATGATTTGAGTTGTGTGTCGATTTAAACTCAACTTTGTGTGGACCAATTGACAAAAATTTCAGGCACCCTAACATGTTAATATAAAAAACGTTATGTGAAGTTTTGTATTGTAATTGACTCGATTACATTCTAAATCTAATAAAAAAACTTCATGTAATTTTAACTTATATTGCATTACTCGTTATGAATCTCAAACATATTGATGAAAAATATTGATCAACGTACCATTACTATTTCACATAAGTCAAATGTTTGTAAAATAACATTTTTTGATAAAACAATATAAATTTCGCAACCTCCCCGCGCTTTTTCCCTTTATTTTTTTATTTATTTTCATGTAATCCCGCCCCTTTGTAAAGCCCAAAACAAAAACCCTTCTTCTTCCCTTCTCACCATTTATATCGGATCTCAGTTTCTCCTCTATGATCTCTCTACACAATTAAAATCAACAAATTCTTGCAAAGTCCCTTTGGTACTTACGAAGGTGGTAGAGTAATATGGAGGCAGAGTATTCCTCTCTTTTAAAGTAAATTGTAAGGTAAATTGATCAAAAATCTTTAATTACAGAGGTAAATGAGCAGTGATCTAGAATAATTTGATTCAAAGTCCATATAATTATAAGGTAAACTAATCCAAAATCTTTAGTTACGGGGGTAGAGTATTCCTCTCTTTAGCTTAATTGTTTTGGTATATATTTTGCATCAGTTGGTATTGTAAATAAGTAGTTCTACATATTAAATCCTCTCCGATTGGTGTTATAGAAATCGTTCTTAATGATTGATCATTGATACCATTACCTTTAAGATAAATTATGAATTATATGATCATTTTTGAGATATTGAAACCCTAGCTTTTTGTTCTTTGATTAATTTTGTTTGATTCTTTATGACATGTGTAATTGAGTAAATGATAAGTAGATGGCCTGAACTTTTGTTATTTCTCCAAGCTTATTACTTGAGCTTGACTTTAGGCCTGCATATATAAATTGCTACTGTGTGCATATATAAACTCGAATACTGATACATTGACATTCGTTAGTCCATGCCCATTTCTGCAATGTTTAATCATTTAGTTGAATAGTCTATTAAACCATAATTTTGACGCGAGGACTCTTTTGTAAATTTTTAGGAAGATGGTTGTACAAAAAAATATATGTACCTGTTTTGTTCCAAGAAAATGAGTTTGACTTGACTAGGGGTATATCCGTATTGACATCTTACTGGAGATCAAATACACATAACTTTTTAGAATATATAACTATGCAGTTAACATTTTTGATTGATGCCTTTATATTGAATATTTGTTGTGTGACGTGAAAAAAAACCTCTATTTCTTCTTAACTTATGGTGTTGCCAAAACACAAAGTCCACTCCTCTTTACTTATATACGCGATGGACTAAAGAAGTTGGCGAATACTTGAGATACTAGCTTTACAAGCAAGTTATTTGTGAACATCTAATGGCTGCCTAACCATCATTCATTGATCAAATGAACCTGCAAGGCTGAAATGGTTATTTTTTTCTTTGATCGAACAAAATAAAAGTTATTCAGTTGGCATTCATAACCAAAAGACCATATTGTGTTGTTATTAAAAGCTAGATTCCATTCCCTATTGTGTGTTGATTAATCAGTAGTAGTAAACTTAAGTTCCGCCATTGCAAAATTATAGATACACTTGGCTGTTGCTAGAGAACATGCTAGTATATATTTAGATTTGGTATTTAGATCATTTTTTTACTACAGAGATTTAGTGAAAAAAATAAGGCAAATTTTACAAGTGTTAATGTTAAATATTACGATAATATGTACTGAGATTTTTTTGTAAAACAAGAATCTTTAGGTGGACGTGAACTAACAATAAGGGAATTGTTTCGTGCTTGCTTCTCTAAGTAGACGTGAACCAACTGTTGCATGGCCTTGCCCTTTTGTTTCGGTATGTCAAATTTTAAAATTTGAACCATGTAGGATTGATTCAATGTTGAGTATAGTAATGGGTCGGGGCTGCAATCCCAACCCACTTGTTGAGCTATGTTGTTTTACATTTTTACATATCAATGTTTTTAAAAACCACACTAGATTACTACTACATTTAAAGCTCAGCCACCACTCACTACCAATTTTCTACTGTATAACCAAAGACCAATACAAAAAATAAGGTATGTGTATACATGCCTAGATTTTATAGGAATCATAACGACTAGTGGTGCATATTTTGACCAATTTTATCTATATGTTTTGGTATATATGGGTTATGATTAGCAATGACACTAGCGACTCAGATTATTTATATATTTTGGTATACATGTTTCTGTATATACAGCTTGGTGTTAAAAATTAAATCGGTACACTTTTGATATCTTATGTTTTTGGGTTGTATAATTGTAGGTGGTACGTGAGGATGATTCATGAAGATGATCCAAGATGACTTAGATTAATTTACTTCAACTTTAGTTTGTTGTTCAATTCTGGTGTAATAAAATCTGAATGACTATTTTTGATGATGTTAACCTTAATCGGGTTAAAACTTTTGTTATGTATATAAAATTTCTTAATGTTTTTTCGTGCTTTGACTCATTAATCTCTTATATGTTATGTTTTATATAGTGTTCAATTAGAATTGTTCGTAAGACATACAACTGTCGCATAAAAGTATATTGAAAACAAAATTATGTAAAAATAGAAAGCGTATTAAAATATGTTACGACACCAAATTTGATCCTAACAGACACATGTATATTATGAGGTTTCTCTTGCAGTCAAATAAAGGTTAATGCAACACACAATTTTGTCCTAAGAAAAAACCTTTTAGGACGCATGAAAACTTCTCAACACGTGATTGAAGGTTAGCATATCTTAAAACACTTCAAAGCGTCCTCTTAACTTGTGAACCAAATTCCTTGGACTGAGATGAAACATTTAATGACTGCATAGTTTTGTCCAATAGAAGAACTTCAAAGAATAGAGCACGAATTGTAGAACCAGAAGGTCAAGGAGTATAACATTGTTTCTTATACTAAAAGGTTCAATGAGTTAGCTTTGATGTGTCCGAGAATGGTTGAGCATGAAAGTGTGAAGATTGATGCTTACATCCGAGGATTGTCTGAGAATGTCAAGGGTGAAGTCACTTCTTCTAGACTTACCAACTTGAACAAAGTTGTGCGTATGGCCCATAAGTTGATGGAACAAAAATCACAAGCTAGGGATGAAAGGATTATGGAAGGAAAGAAGCGAAAGTGGGAGAACTTTCAAAGTGGGAATAGTAGTGGTAAGAGCAACCACAAGGACAACTCACGTCAAACTTTGCAGAATAACCAAAAGCAAGGGAACGCGCGAGCTATGACTACTGCTCCTACTGATGGAAAGGTTGTAACACCCCCATTTTTGACATATAGCAGTGAAAGCTAATATGGGGCATTACTTAATGGATCAACAGACATATTCATAGAAAACGACTCATAAAGAGACGTTTTAGAAAATTTTGTTATCATTTATTTATTCATCAGAGTTTTTACAAAAAGTGGCCCTAAAATCTAGAAACATAAAGTTTGAATGATAACAATTTATCCATCTTCAAGTTCGTGCCTAAGCTCATGACATCAATACGTTAACATGGAAATCACCGTAGTGACATTGGTTGAGGAACAAATGTCCCTGTGGAAAGGTAACTTGCCAAGGTTACCCATTAAGTCAAATATAGTGCGTTTGGTTACCCCATGAACGGGTATACCAACGGGAGTCGTCACCCCCAATAGATCTATCTACAATATTTGCGTTTACTCGCAAGTAATTAATGTTTCATGATATGGAAATTGTAACACTAAAAGGTACTTAGGCAATAATATATCTGGATAGCATACAGTTGGAAAAACACTTGCATTCATGGTTTACGCATGTATCCCCCTCGCGGGTTTATAAAGTATTCAAAAGATTTAAAATGCGAGGCTATGAACTCACCTTAACAGGGAAATCTGATTGATGGCAAAAGTATATGAAATGAAAGTAACGGCCTCGTCACGTAACCTAAGGGTAATATGTCAAGTCTTAGTGTGATTGTTTATGTTTTCAAAATTTTATAAAGTTTAATATACATCTTACTTTGATTTATTAATTTATGGAAATATTGTATCACTGTTCGGGCTATCATAATTCAGAGGTCATGCAGTAAACGTTAGAGGAGCTAGGACACTTTAAATCGTAAATCCAGCAAACTTATCAAAACGTATACTCAAATGAAACCCCTCATAGGAAATTCCCTATAAACATGATACGATAAGATTTTAAGTTTCTTCAAAAGCTAGTCGATGATAAATTACGTTAAATATGTAATTGTTTTATAATGCGTCGATAGATAATTAATAACGACAAATGTGTCAGGTTTTAATAAAATCAAGTCTTATAATATTTATATATATTTTTATAATTTATACAAAAATATTACATTTTATATTTTTAAGAATACAAAAATGGCAATATATACCCTTGGTTTTTATACTTTTATGGGTTTTATCCTTTATATATTTAAAGTATATATATTAAACCTTTGACATTAAAATTTGGCAAAACAACCCCTTGTAGTTATAACTTTAGGAAATGACATTTTTGACCCAAAACTATATAATTTCAGAAATTTACAATATATACCCTTGTGCATGAAAATATTTACAATTTTACTCTAAAATTCATAATCTTGATATTTTTCAATATAGAAAGTAATTTGCAGGTTATAGCTTATTACTATAAGCTAAAATAAGTTAGAATAAATAAGTTTTACGAGCTTATAGCTTATCAAAAGAGCTTATGAACTAGAAAGATCAAAATGGGCACGTTTGGTTTAGGAAAACCAAAACGCATAGGTTTGTGGTTCAAGGGCTTAAACAAGAGTTTATATAGGATCTAACAAAGCTTATGAAAGTTCTAAAACAAGGAAAGAGTTTATTGAATGAGTTATGAGCTTAGTTGAACTTGCAATGAGTTGAAAATGGTGGAAATGGGTCGAATGACTTAAAATGGAACACTCTTTGGAGATGAATTAAGGACATCTTTTCTCTTATTTCTTGGCTTCTACATGCTGAGTTCTTCCTTTCTTCTCTTCTATGGCTTGGTTAGATCATCATTTTGAAGTTGTTTTGAGTTTGAATGGTGAATGATGAATGAATGTATGTATGCGTGTATTTATAGTGTAGAAGAGAAGTAATGGCCAAGTTTTTATAGTGGAGTAGTGGCCAAGATACTTGGAGTGGTGGCCAAGATGTTGTAGTGGTGTCCAAGGGTCTTGAGTGGTGGCCAAGGGTCTTGCTTGGGGCTCAAGGGTCGAATTTTTAATGAAAGGGCATGGCTATTTTTGGACAGCCAATATTAGTCTCGGTAAAATGGTTTCCATTTACAAACCGTAACTCCGATGATGCTCAAACTAGTGAGTATGGTTACATATTTGAGTCCTCTACAACTTTCAGTTTTACATAATTAGGGGTTACTATACAAAAATCTAGAGATAATAACCGTTTACTACAGGTGTGCAGAATCTGCGCACCTTTGCCATTTCGGCTATAACTAATTCATCCTACATTGAATCAGGTCGAGTCAACCAGTAAAATGATCACAAGACATAAGGCTATAACCTAGTATTTTTTTCTTAATACCCAAAGACTACTGATTTTGCCCAGATCCTATGTTTTATCACGAATCAGATTTTTAATCTATAATTATGAACTAGTTTAAGTGGTATCGGGTTTGCTAGGGTTGTCGGGTTAGGGTTTTGGTTTAGGTCGAGTGTGGAATGGTGTTTGGAGGAAAAAAATATGTTTAAATGTTATGCTTAGAAGACTTGTACTTTAGGCTAGAAAGGTGGTACTAAATGCCTTGTAGAATTTGGAGGGAAATGAGCTTATTTGAATATCATGCTCAATCGGCTTGTACTTTAAGCTTTAAGGTGTTGTACCATGATTTAGGAGGGAAAACATATTTGAATTTATGCTTAGGAATACTTGTACATATGCATCATAAGCTTGTATATTTGTTTTGTATGTATACATTACATGTAGTTAGGGTTTTGGTATAAACGTTAACGGATAAAGTTCATTTAGTAATAATGTTATGAAAATTACGTTAAATAGATAACGTACATGATATAGAGGATATTAGAATATTGACTTGGCATACTAAGGAGTTTACTTGATATAAACGTAGATAGAATTGGCATAGGTAGTTGCTTGAGCTCGTTTACTTTAGAAATGTAAACTATGTTACATAATGAAATACAACAAAAAATTTCCCGTGAAAAAATTGTATTTAATATAATATAAATAGAAATTACAGTGATGAAAATTATGGCTTGTTACATTCCCGCAACCTTACAGAAATCACGTCCTAAGATTTAGTTGAGTGATAGAGTGATATTTGGAAACAGAAGTTCTTATCTTCTATAGTTTCTTGTCTGATAGCCTACTTTGTTACAATTCTGACATCTGACAGTGCAAGGTCCTGTGTGATGCAGTGTACACTTCCTACACAGGGGATGAGGTGCATTATATCTACGGTTTCCATAAGTCCTAAAGGTTTCTTGCCTTCCGTTTTGCTGCTTGTGGTAATCATTGTTACGGTTGTTATTGTTGTTGTTACTGTTATTTTGGTAGTTGTTGTTGTTGCGATCATTGGGGTAGTTATTGTTGTCACAAATATTGGGGTAGTTATTGTTGTCATGATTATTGGGGTAGTTGGTTTTGTTGTTGTTTCTTTTATCATCAAACTTTCGTTTGTGATCATTGGTTCCTTGCTCAGCATCATGCTTTGTTACCCAATCCATTAACCTTTGGGTTATGGTAATGGCTTCCTCCAAAGTTTGAGGCTTTGAAGCGGTAACATTTCCTTCAATACTTTTGGGTAATCCCCTGATGAAAGCTTCCATAAGTTTCTTAGTGTTTGGTACCATATTTGGACATAAGACTGCTAATTCCTGGAATCTTCTAGCATAAGTCTTGAGATCATTTCCTTTCATAACCAAGTTGTAAAATTCGTCTTCCATTGTCTTGATTTCAGTTCGAGGGCAATACTTATTGGTCAAGAGCCTTTTTAATTCAATCCAGGCTATCTTGTCGGCTTTCTCTATTCCAATAGGTTTGGCATAGGAATTCCACCAGGACAAGGCATCCTCGGTAAGAGTACCAGTAGCAAATTTCACTTTGCAGTCCTCGGTACAATTGCTACGAGAAAATACCGATTCAGTTCGTTCAAACCAATGAATGAGACCAACATCTCCTTCCGTACCATTGAAGTAGAAAGGTTGGTGATTAATAATTTTAAAACTTACACCTTTTAGTATATAATATAATATATATAATTAAATATATATAACATACATATAATAGGTATAAACTCAAAAATAATTAATGAAATCCGAGGAGTATAAGAATATTCCCGGGTCGTAGTCCCAACGAGGTGTGAATTCGAAAAGTCGAAAGTCGGTTTGAAAATCAATGCTTGAATGGGAAAGATATGGGTTTGATTATCTAAAACTACTAATAATATGCAAAAACGAATAAAAGAAAACCCTAAATAAAAGCAATTTAAGAAAAACGCGAAAACGGGAATTTAAACCTAAAACTACGGGAAAGCATAAAAAGGCAAGTGAATAACTTAAAATTCTATGGGAAGCATAAATTAGGCATAAAAAATGAAATCCTAAATCTACGGGAACATAAAATCAAGGCAATTTGGCTTAAATCACAAAAACGAGAACGGAAATTAAAAACGAACGTGACTAAAAACCTAAAACTTGAAATATTAATCCTAAAGTGAAATTTTTTACTTTTCCTAAAAGTATTTGACTAAAAAGTAAGAATAAAGAAGACTAGAACAAAAACGGAGTTAAATTGAGTTCAAAAACGAGAAAACGAGAATCGGGCTCGAAACCCGTTCTTTAAAAATTAAAATTTTGCAAAAATGACCCTACAAAAGTTTTTCTATTTTTCCTAAGTGCAAAATGATAAAATAAAATTTTCTAAAAAAGAAAAATATTTTTTTGATTTTTATTTAATTTATTATAATTAAAAAACAGTTTAAAGGAAAATAAATGATAAAAAATATTAAATGATTATAAAAAATTCTGAAAAATTTAGAGAAAATCAATTAAACTATAAAGATCCTAAGAAAAATTTGAAACTGAAAATTTAGCTTAAAAATAAGCTGTAATTAAGCTTAAAAGGGGCTGATGGCTTAAGGGCTGTTAATGACTTAAATAAATAATGAAAAGAGAAGCAAACGGATGAGCTATTGTAGCATGATGGTAAGTATGTGTGTGTTTAAAGGGAGGGTCGCAGGTTCGAGTCCTGGCCCCTCTCTTTTTATGCTTGCTACAGTACCCTATTTTTTTAATTCTTTTTTACACACTTTTTTTAAGCAAATGGAGATGAGCAAATGGAATAAGCCAAATAAGCCAGAAATTGTCTTAAAACTCTCAACAGTACTAACTTAAGAGTTAGTACTGCTAGAATTATTCTTAAGTCTGCTAGGCTTATAAAATTCTAATAAGCACAATGCAATGGCAATTAAGCAAATAAAAGGGCTTAACTACACCTAAAAAGAACTTATAAGCAAAATTAAACAATTCTAAACTAGCCAAGAACTGAAATAAGCAAATAAGCACTTAGGGGCAAAAACTACTCTAAACAGCCTAAGGGGTCATTTTTAAGCTTATTTTTAAGCACATAAATGGATCCTTATGGGCTTAAGGCTTATATTCCCTTAAAGCCAGTCCTACAAGCTACAATAAGCTAAAAAGAAAAGGTAGTTTGAAATAAGCTACACTATGAAAAAGGGTTAGAGAAAAAGCTATTTTACATCAGCATATGCTGAGTTTTTGATTTTTATGAAAGACAAAAGTGGCTTTTGCAGCCCTCTATTAAGCTCACCTAAAGAGCTTATTAAACCACAAAAACTCAAGACAGATCACAATTACCTACCAAACTACTTATGTTCAAAAGTTCAAAAACCAAAACAACTCTTAAGTAAGCTAAAAAGGAGTTTAACTTTGATAAAATAACTAACCCATAACTCTAACTAGGAAACAGTTTTGACCCATTTGCTTGAAAAATGATGAAAAAGTGATTAAACTAGAATGACCAGGTTTTTAAACTTGAAATAACATGCATATTAAACATTAAAACACAACTTTGAACTAGGAAACTTAAAATCAAAAGTCAGAAGTTTAAATGTTTTAAAACTAGCAGAAATGAATATTTAGAAAAACTAAACTCAAAACTTACAAAGCTTAACCTAAGTGAAACAAAACTATTCCTAGGACTCATTTAGAGCTAATGAAAATAGATTTGGTGACTCAAGACAGGATGTAACCATTTTGACCCATTTTCCACCCTTGACCCAAACACCCCTTTATTTTTTGAAAATCCATTTTGAAGGCTTGTTAACAAAGATTTAAGATGGAAATTTCAAAGGTAGATGACAACAGATCAAATTTAAGCCAAAATAAGCAACTTGAACCAAGCAATAAGCACTACAATAAGCTGATATAAAATAAGCAGTTTTAAGAGCAAATGTGGACAGATTTAAGCAAACTCTATAGAAGATAAATAAACTAACAACTAAGATAATTAAGCTTTAATCTACCATAGATAAGCACAAATAAGCAACTAAAAACAGATAGTAAGCAATAATAAGCACCTAAACAGTAAAAAAAAGCTTAAAAAATAGAAAATGAGAACTTACAAGGACCCTTGCTCAAAACAGGGCTTATACAAAGATTCTACAAGCTCTAGCTTGTTAAAAACAAGCTAGTGGGGGTCCATAAGCCCATCCCTTTTTGGCTTATCATCCAGTATTTGCTGAGGTATTTTTAGAGTGAGAATTTTTTTTTGATTTTCCTTAACAGTTTATATATATTGAGTTACTTTTTAGTTAAATAGGTTATAAAGCAGCTTAAGAAAACTTAAATTAGCTTATGTGAGCTTTCAAAAACATAGAACAAACCTTAATACTTGAAAACAGATGGTGAAGACTTAAACTTAAATTTCATTTATAAAAGAAAACAGATTACAACTTAATTGAAAAACAACTTAAACTAGGTTAAAACTAAAAAAACTAAGATTAAAAACTAACTGCCCCAATGGGCTTACAAGATGGCCTATTTATATTAAGCTAATGAACATTCTAGGTCTTCTTTCTTGTCTCTTCCTCTTGTGTTTGTTTGCTGAGGCAGAAAGAATGTGTTTTTGTTGTGTGAGTGAGCCACAAGCACCATCTATGCCGTCCATTTTGAGTAGCCAACAAGTCTTATGATCATGAGCATCCATTTTCCTTGACGAATTGGAAGCTTGGGGATTGCCAAGGTGTCAACAACCCATGTGGGTGTGGGGTTTGATGAATGGTGATGTTTTTGGCAGGTTGCGAAGAGGTAGGGGACAAATGAACAGTGTGGGGTTAGGGTTTGTTATTTGGCGGGAAATGGGAGAGGGAGATGTACAGTGTTTAGTCTCAGGTTTGAACTTTGAGAAAGTGTCAAGTTTGGCACTTAAACCTTTGTCTTTCTATTGCACATTTCGTCCTTGGGGTGGTCATATTTGGACCTTGTAGTTGAAAAAGCTTTGCACCGTTAGTCCCTTAAGGACTAACGAGATAATGGTTAATACGTTTTGGGCTTTAACGCCCGTTAGGTGGTTTGGGCTCATTGTTGGGCCGGGTAAGATTAAAAGGAAAATTGGGCTTTTGGGTATATTTAAAAGGGTTATAAGTAAGTGGGCTGACCCGGGCCCACTAGGTGGGTACGGGTGGGCCCACTTTTAGCAGTTTACGTTTTCGGGCTCTGTTTTCGATGCTCTTTTCAATGCTGTATCCCGGGGTTGACTTTGACTTCGTCTTGACTTCATTAAATGCTCAGACGTTGTCGAGTCGATCTGGAAATTTCCGTTTTAGCTCCGTTTTCAATCCTTTTGAACCCTTGGCCTCAGTTTTTCGCGCTCTTTCCAAATCCGTGCTCAGTTTTGTCCGGTTTGGCTTTGTTTTTGTCCTTTAGTGAATATCCGGTACCTGCACAGTGCAAACACAAAAACAGGCATATTTATGGCATTTTATGTGCGTTTTTGGTCGTTTAGGGTTGATTTTAAAGGTAAAAGGTATGTGTAATTAAACACATACCAAAATCCCCCATACTAAACTGTTGCGTGTCCTTACGTAATGCTATGAAGTAAGCACTTAGAAAACTAAGAATCTCAATCCCCCTCGACTAGTAACCTCGAAAAGTAGCTAAGTGTTCGTCAAGGGGAAATAAAGAATCAATAGCTTCGACAAGCCCCGTTTTTACCATTTTTAAATATATACACTAACTACCACTAATATTTTTGTATTTTTCATTTTAAGCAACTACTAACTTATTTGACTTTTGTTATTTTCATTTGGGATCATAGAACAAGATGCACTTTAATCCTAAAGTGCCCTAATAAGGATAAATTTATCATTCCCGACTTTTCACTTATTCCAAACCAAGCTTAAAACGAAATCACCGCTAATTATGAGTTAAGATGCTAACACTACTCATATTTGCAACTTGTGAACTTTTCACTCTCGACAATTATTATATCTAAGGTGTATGTGCTATTTTGAATTTCAACCATGGATCAACGTTTTGCAAAATTCTATGCTTCACGTTCCACCCGAGAATAATGATTTGAAGGCGAGATCATCCCATGTAGCGACTTTCGTCTCAGCACATCCCAACCTTGCGGTTAAGTGACCAGGCTTTTGACACCCCACGGAGACTAGTATCGGGACTCACGAACCTTAAGTTTAAAAAACTCTCAGGTTTCTCGCATACACATAGCTTATAAAATAGAATAACCAAAGTTCAAAAGCATATTTAAATTTAACAAAAAAAGATCTATTTATTAATTCACACTTAATATTAAACATTTATGCAATTGTAACTCTCGACTTTTTAGAAGGCTGCAACATCGGTTGTGAGCCGGCAAGATGCAGCAAACTTTTATCAGTCTTGGATTATTATTCTTACTATGGGCTTTTTTAGAAGGCTGTAACATCGGTTGTGAGCCAGCAAGATGCAGCAAACTTTTATCAGCCCACAATTTATATTTATATTTTTTTTATTTTTCAACATATCATCATTTTTTTTATTAGGAAAGACTTCTTTTTGAAAAATTTAAGTATAAATTTGAACTAAGGCTAAAGTTTTTACTATATGCTATAAAAATTATTGATTTAAGTTTAATCTCCAAAAGTAGCACGTATATTAATCATGTTAAGAGCTTATGGGAGAAAAAGCCACAAATTACATACATGAGCTCTTAAGATTTCCAAATAATCCTTGTTTAGCATCCCACTCATACTCAACACTATCATTTTTCGTTCTTCGCGAATATTTGCGAACGCTTAGTCTAAACGTTAAGGAACAAGCTAGAGCTCAACACGCTCGATCAAGTCAAAATTTATTCTTATTCTACCCTAGTAGGAAAGTCGAAATTGTAACAAAACACTTATTTTATTTTTGAAATTTTTTAAATTTTTTCATTTTTATTTTTGAAATTTTGGTGATAAAAACGGGATTGCGTGAAAACAACGGCTGCAGGCACAATCAAATCGATAGATCCCCCCCCCATACTAAAACTAAACATTGTCCTCAATGTGAGATTCCCCC
>BQNB010066199.1:2434-34652 GCA_026074375.1 Tanacetum coccineum
ATATCATGTATTAACAAGGTTTTAGCTAAGTCCATAACAAAACATGCATGTATTTGCCATGAAAACAAAATGATTAACAGGAAATAAATTGTTTAGCCAACGAATCGAAGAAATAAATTAACTAGAATTAAAACCCTGATTTGTACGTGTAATCAATGGCTTAAGGATCACTTAGTGCTGTATTAAAGACCTTATAACAACCATATTAATCCAGAAATTAATGCCCAAGGGGCTGATTTAAAACCGATTCAAGAATCGTTTCAAACCGCGCGATTTAGGCCCTTTTACACGTAGCCGATAACAAAACCAATTAAAGTATGCATAACATATGGCTATGGGATCAAAAATACCAGATCATAAGACCCTATATGGGTCGAATTAATTTCAAAAAATGAGCCCTAGAGGTTGTTTTACAATTATCCTTTTGATTCTATTAAAAACACGCATTTTTAGCCACTTTTACGCATACAAGATGATCATACGACATCGTATGATGGCTTGTGACACAAATATAGGTGCTGAATTAAAATATTATCATATAAACAAATATTAAACGCAGTAGAATAAGCACCTATCAACGGATCCATAGAATCATATGATCAATCAAAGTTAAAACAAGAAAAATAATACCTTTATAGCATGATTGGTAGAATCAAACGGTGACCTTCACCTTAACAAAACACTTCTAATGAAACCAAGTGATCAATGGAGATCACCTCTATGATGTATCCACACTACACTTCCTTGTATACCAAATTGATGCTAGTCTTAACCCCGTAGCTTTGTAAAACACTTTTGAATGAACAAGATTCAAAAATTGGATCAAGAAAAATGAAAACACACCCCTTGTATGTGTTTGTGTGCCATGTTATATAGAGAGAAAAAATGAGAGATATATGGTAAATTGGTAATCAAATTAATGAGAGAATATCTCATATTTATTAACCAAAATCAACTTGATCTTATCCCTTTTGTGCTCTATAGTGGCCGGCCACCCTTATAGGTGTTAGTAGGCTTTCTTAAACTTTTCAAGTCCAATAAATATAGTACACTACCTATTTATTAGAAGCCCAATATTGATCCCGAGTTACGTAGGTTATTTATATACTGTAAATACAATAAATACGATATATAAAATGGTACCTCAGTGTATATGTGTGTGACCCCATAGGCTCACATGTGTCTAGCCATATAACTAGTTATTATGACACGAGCATACTCTAACACTTTGCACTTAATGCTTAGAGGCATTATTTGTACGGGATGAAAAGTGTTATCTACACGGATCATAAGAGTCTACAACATATATTTGACCAGAAGGAATTAATTATGCTCCAAATGCTCCCTTTTGATGCATTAAGTACGAAGGAGGAAGTGAAACTGAGATGAGTACGCGCAATGTCTATGACTATTTAGTCAAGTTTTAAGGACAAGATATTGGTTGCTCAATGTGAAGTGTCCAAGGTAGAGAACGCGCCAGCAGAAATGCTGCGTGGCCTGGACCAACAAATGGAAAAGAAGGAAGATGGTGGTTTGTACTTTATGAATCAAATTTGGGTTCCATTGGTAGGAACTGTAAGGACATTAATTATAGATGAGGCTCATGCATCGAGGTACTCGGTACATCCGGTAGCAGATAAAACATACTATGACCTTAGAGGTATGTATTGGTGGCCATGTATGAGGAAGAATATAGCTACCTATGTTAGCAATTGTCTAACTTGTTCAAAGGTGAAGGCTGAAACATCAAAGACCTTCGAGTTTGTTGCAACAGCTAGAGATACCTGAGTGGAAATGGGATAGAATAACTATGTACTTTATTATGAAGTTGCCAAGATCAAGTAATGAGTATGATACGAATTAGGTAATAGTGGATAGTCTGACTAATTTAGCCTATTTTCTGGCAATGCTTGAAGATTACAAGATGGAGAAGTTAGCAAGACTTTACATTAATGAGATAGTAGCAAGGCATGGAGTGCATGTGTCAATCATCTCAGATCGTGATAGAAGATTTACTTCAAGGTTTTGGCAGACATTGTAGAAAGTATTGGGAACACGACTAGATATGAGTACTGCTTATCATCCTCAGACGGATGGACAAAGTAAGCATACTATTTAGACCTTGGAGGATATGCTGAGAGCATGTGTGATTAATTTTGGAGGTAGTTGGGATACTCACTTACCCTTAGTTGAGTTTTCCTATAACAATAACTATCATTCGCGTATTCTATGTGCTCTATTTGAGGCATTATATGGAAGGAAATGTAGGTCACCTATTCTTTAGGCTGATATTGAAGAAAGTCGGTTGATTGGGCCAGAATTGGTACAAGAGACAACTGATAAAGTGGTGCTGATTAAGGAAAGGCTTAAGGCGGCTAGAAATCGTCAAAATAGATATGTTGGCAATAGGTGTAAACATTTAGAGTTTGAAGTAGGTGATTAAGTATTGTTAAAAGTGTCACCTTTGAAAGGTGTAGTTCGCTTTGGTAAGAACGGTAAGTTAGCACTAAGGCATGTAGGACCATTTGAGATTATTGAAAGGATCGGTCATGTATCCTATCGATTAAGATTGCCACAATAATTGAGTAGTGTACATGATACGTTTCATGAGTCAAATTTAAAGAAGTGGTTGGCTGATGCAAAGATGCGTGTGCCAACGGAAGACTATGTTGATGTATCCTAATAGCTCGTTGGAAGGCCAATTTTGGTACATAAGTTTACTTGCAGACCTTGAAGCACTCTTAGATGCTTTTATGTGGTTTTGTTGTAGTTAAATTTTTAGTAAACCCGAAGTCGAGCCGATTCTTCAAAAACGTTGAACTTTGTAACAACTCATAATTTAATTTCAAGACAGTTCTTGTTTGATGAGTTACGAGATTAGGTTATGAATCAAGTTGTTACACAACTTAAGGGTTTTGACGAGTTTCCTCGAGGACGGGCGAGGTTCATGTAGTTTGGACGCTTCTCTTCGCTTATAGCTATTATGCTGCTATTTGTACCTTTATTTTGATAAGCAAAATTCTTAGTAGTAGAAACGATTAAATTTCGGGATGAAATTTCCCTAAGTGGGGGATACTGTGACACCCGTGATCAAACCGTGTTAGTTTAACCAATAGTGTTAGCCTAACTAGGTGTTATGTGATTTGAGTTAGTGTGTAAGATTCAATTAGTGCAATTGGTAATTTGTGTTAAGGCATATGTGTTGCAATGGGTGAGTGAGAGGTTTCAAATTAGATATTTAGTCATTTCATTTCATTGGAAATGATGATTTTTAAGAAAGTCATTTGTTAGTCATTTCGTTGTTCGTAGCATTCGAAAATAATTTGTGGAAGCAAGCATCGTTAATTTCGATTCAATATTATTAGATAAATTTGGATGCAATGATTTAATTTTATAGTGGGTAATAAAAATATTTGAGATAAATTATATGTGAAGTAAATATTTACTAGTTGGAAATTATGTGTAAGCATTTAAAGGTTTTCAAGTAAATATGTAATTTAGTTTTAAAAGAATATAATATAAAATATATGTGCCAAAAAATAAAAAAAATTACAATATATATAGTATAGGGGTGTTTGGATCGGCTAGAAACAAGGAAAAAGGAAGGGAGAAATCCAAGTTTGATTAGGAAACAAATCTTTTTTATATTTATCTTAAAACTAGTATAAATATTCCCTTAAACCTAAACCATAGATCATTATTTTTCTCTCCCCTCTCCTTTTGTGTCGACATTCATCAAGAACAAGAAGGAAACCATCAAAAAAAATTCAAGAGTTTAAACGCAACATCCCCATGCCAAGTTTCTTCCCAAAACAAAGTATCTGAACCGTTGCCCACTTTTTTGTTAACGAAAGTGAGTAAATTTAAACCCCGTTTCTTTAACAAATCCACCTCTTTAACAATGTCGAGCCAAATAGAAGGATAAGAAACTTTCACCTGTTTACCAATTTTTTCGTGATCTCCATGAATAGATTTGTTGACGTTCGCCCATAGTGAAGAGTTTTGAGAAAGGAAACGCCACATCCATTTAAACATAAGAGCTCTATTCAGAGCGTATAAGCTTGAAATTCTAAGGCCGCCTTTTTCTTTAGAAGCTAACACATTTGTCCATTTCACCCAAGTCGGTTTTTTAGCAAGAGGATCAGGAATCCAAGTTTGATTAGGAAACTAATAGCCTAAGAATCCCTTATAAATAGATTTCATTGTCAAACCTTAAATCAGTTTTTCTCTTCTCTTTTCTCTCTGTGTCGACTGCCAACAAGAAACAAGGGAAAACCATCAAAGATTTTCAAGAAAATTTAAGGTTCAAGATTGTGTGCTTTTAAATTAAAAGGCTTTCCATATAACCTTTTTTAATCTTTTCTTTTAATTCAATTAATTGTAACTTTTTAATTGGTGGAATTAGGGTTTCATAAAAATTTAGTAAACATGTTAGTTTGAAAATAATCAATTATGGTGTAATTAATAGCGTTTGGATGTGTCTGGTTAGGTTTAATTGTTGTTAAATTCGGATTTAAAACTGGGCTGATTTTTAGGTCAATTTGTAAGAGTCATAACTCGGTCATACGAATGAGTTTGATAGATTTTCTTGGCTCTAAAAATAACTACAGAGAGTCTACTTTCTAACAAAGGTGGTTTCGTGAACTGAATGTGAGTGGAAGTCAGTCAAAATATTTTTACAAAATTTGTTGTCGAATATGAGTTTTTAGGTAAGATTTATGTCGTGTTTGTGAGGTCAAAAACCCTATCAAAACAATTTTTCTAATCATGAGGTTGCTTATGGAGTGAGTTCTATGTATCTATTAACCTATAGAATTTTTTAGATTTTTTCCATGTTTCTAAGTATGCTTAGTAAGGTCTCAACAATTTGGTGTGTAGATCAGATCTGAATCTGGACAGTTTGTGTAGTTGATTTTCTTAAAAATAGTTAGGCATGTTTTCATTGGTCAGAAAAATTTCATTAGCTTCATAACTCATTGAAGTTGATGTTAATTGAATTAGGGAGTTAGAGGAGGTCATTTAGTATTTTATAAAAATTCCTAAAGTGTCTTCAAAATTCTACAATAAATTAAAAATGTGAACACTAGTTTAAAACATGTATAGAGCTTAGATAATGTGTAGAAATTATGATGGGATATTTATAAATTTATTTTAGACATTAGTATCCATCAATTGGAAGGTTACACGCATAAGGTCGTAAAGCCTTGTTCATGTGTAACTCATTCATTATGTTGTGTAGATTATTGCTTGGATTATTAACGCGCATTTGTCAAGCTTGAGGTGTCTCGTAGCCCCTGTTTAAATGTATTCTTGGGGTGAAAATAGATACAATATGGTTTTTAAATGTTTTCCATGCTGTGATTAAATGGTTTTGAATTGTTTTATTTTGGACATGGTTACATAGTATTTATGCGATACAATTATGTGTGTAAGTTTACGTGATACATATTTGGATACATGGATACATGAGTTGCTTGTGCCATTCCAGCCAAACGTGGTAACTCTTATTGATGATACATGATTGATACATGGATACAATGCTACCTTATTGTGATGTTGGATCGGGGGTAACACCTACCTACTTTGTGATATGATTTGTTATGATATGAGACTGATGATGCATGCTATTAACCTTATGTTTGTCAAACTTTTATTATACGTTCACAAATTTTTAATTTACGAGTTCACCAACGTAATGTTGACACTTGAGAGTATCCATTTTCAGGTGAAGTTAGAGACGCTTAAGAGGATTGAGACTGCTTGGCTAGTGAGACTGTAGATTCCCTACATCGAAGACTTACTTGTTAATATTTCCATCATACGTATGATATACTTTCGTATTTGGTACTTTGTTATTTTGGATTTTCATTTTATGACTATGTATTATTGTGTTTCGATTAACCTCGTTACAAGTCCCCTCTTGTGTCAGGCGTCGTCATGACATTTTGATTTATTAAGTGATTATGCATTTTAGTTAATCTCTAATGTAACATCAATGTGTTGTGACGATGCCTATCCTGTTACGCCTCGTGTTTCTGCCTTGGCAGGGTGTGACATGGTTCATTATGATGATTATTTCGAGGATGATCTGGAGCCATCAAGTGAGGATGAAAGCATGGGAAGCAACTAAGCTCAACGCAATGACGGACGAGACCTTATCTTCAAAATTGATATGTTTTTTAGTATGTAGCCTTATAACTTGTTAGTATTAGGATTATTGTGAAACCTCTAGAACTCGCGTAGACTTTATCGTAACTTTAATTGCTAGTGTTTGCTTATTTAAGTTTTACAAGTGCTTGCCTAATTATTGCTAACAATGCATTACTCACTTGCTAGTTTAGTACAAATTATCATAATAATTATAATTACATGCTTACTTGAATTTATTATTACATGCTTTAGTCAATAAAAGGTCTTGAAAAGCTATAAACATAGGATTTGCTGCAAAATTGACACCCAAATTCCCACTTCTCTCATAAATTTTAGTAGAAAATGAAAATCTGGGCAACCTGGGAAACAACAGGTGGCGCCCCCCTGATCGATAAGGGGGCAGCCCATATACATTGGCAGCCACGACTTGTAGATATATTTTTTACTGTTTATTTTTTGCTTTTTATCACTTCATTCATAATCTCAGCTATACTTGCCCAGAATTCACAAACACTCTTTGGAATCAAAAATTTCAACAATCACATATATCCCAAATTAGCTCTTTATCCTACTATAAAATGGCCTTCTCCTTCTTTATTTTTCTCATCATCCTAAATTTACCATATCCAATGTCATCCTCTCAAAACCCTTCCTCCAAATTATCCAAGAAACCCACGATCTCCTTAAGACCTATATGGAGAAAGAAAATGAACTCTTGTCATTCATAAAGTAAGGATGAAGTTGAAACACCCACACCTATGCCCAAACCACCATCTCTATGCAATGAACCTCCAAAGAAAGACTCTCCAAAATCACCCTCAAACCAACCCTTACCACAATGTCACTCTCCTCAACTTATTGATCCCTATATTGAAATTGCTTTACAAGCCACACAAGAAGACAACCAACCTCAACCACCTTAATCTCCAAGTAGAGGGATGCTTGTTCAAGAGATCAATCAACTTCATGATCTCTCTAATCTCTTAGAGATGCACCTTCAAAACCATATCACGAATCCTTTACCACCAACACCATCAACACCACCCATGCCTCATACCATCACTCTGGACCAAGTAAAAAATCATGTTGGTTATTGCCCTTGTTGTCGTTACAACCAAACTCAATTCATATCCTTGAGAGAAGACCTAACTTGGATTGAGTATCTCCTAACCCGTCCATATCCACCACTCTAAATTCCTTGAAATTAACCAACAACAACAACTTCCGCACTAACTTCTCCACCGCAAACTAAGCATGTTTATTTCAAATAAAAACTCATCACCCTTTTGTTAAGCTATGTTTAGTTCTCTTATTTCAAATAAAAACTCATCACCCTTTTGTTAAGCAAATCTATGGCTCCCTAGACCACTTAGGATATCTCTAGTTTTTATTTTTATGAATGTTTTATTATCATGCTTTAAGCATGATATTTATGTTTAATGAATGAATTTTAATTTTATGGCATTGATTGTGTTGATGTGTTGATTTATTTATATATTGTTATGATGGGTTGGATGACTTATATATATATATATATATATATATATATATATATATATATATATAGTAATATATATATATATATATTATATAGGGGACCGTTCTTTGCAGAACCATTTTTTTGTACAGAACCAGCTATGGACCAATAAGAATTTAGTATTATTATTTAATTCAAAAGGGTAAAATAGTAAAACACATTTTCACTTTCTTTTTGAATTTTTTTTAAAAACGTTTTTATTAAGCCTTAAATTTTCAGAATTAATTTTTTTTTTTCAGCAAATATATTTCAAAAAAAAGAGATGCATATATGTTTTTTTTTAAATATTATAGAAATTCATATATGTTTCTTGCATACAAGTTTAACAAAAATAAAGTGCATATGTGTTTTTTTTTCTTTTATACAATTGTTTAGCCATGAAAGTTGTTTTTTTCTTAAAATGATAATTGCACATATATTTCTAGTATACATTATTTCAATTGTTTAGCCATTAAACTTGTATTTTTTGTTTAAAATGATAGTTGCACATGTGTTTCTAGTGTATATTATCTTAGAAAATTTATAACAAAAAACATAAACATATACATGTAATCTTTAAATTTATAACAAAACAAAAACATAAATACAATACTTAAAGCTTGATATCAAATACATATATGCACGGCTTCAAGAACATATATGCATGGCTTCGAGAACATATATGCGTCTTCGAGAACATTTGTGCACGCCATAGCATTCAAAGATTTACTCGCATTAACTGTTCATAAGAAGTAATCAAGAAGGAGTTTTCTTAATAAAATTCTATTTTTTTTGTCCATTCCAATTAAAATAGGTCACTACCTGCCAACCAAAACAAAGAAAATAACAATTAAAATAGAACTAAAAATAAATGATCATCCAATTAAAATATATTTTGCGATTCATCCAAAACAAAATATACGCGAACTATTCATGCTTTTCGATTACAATTATCCAACTCTCTATTTCCAATTAAAATTGTCATCCAAAACATGACCAAATATCACTAGAGCCCAAACAAATCGAGTAAAAAGGAAAACAAATAATAAAAAAGCAAGCACATGACTCAAACACTAAATAGCTATTCTAATAACTGTGACAATTTTGACCATTTTTTCTTGGGGCACGATACACCAAATACAAAGGTAGTTATCCATAAAATTAAAACACTTCAAAACTGTGATGCACAAATCTGATATAAAAAATTGATACAATAAATTAGCTGAGAGGGTGATATACCCAATAAATTAGCATAGTTTACAAATCTAAAACACAAAAGAACAAAACAAAACCCATATCTTAAATTATAAAATAAAAGTATAAATCATGACCTTGAATTTAAAGAGATTGAATTGAAGTTAATGAAATATATATGGAATCATACAGGAGATCACGTATGATCGATGCAGCAACTTCGGATGAAGATGAGAGAAAATAGGGTGTTTGTGTTTTTTTTCTGAATAATAATAGATTTGAAAAAAAGGTGTCGACAGTTTTATTTTAGAGGAGGATGGAGGCTGTGAAAGTGACAAGGTTTAAGGATAAGAAAAAAAATAAAAAAGGAAGTTACTTTAAGACGTTTGTTAAAAATGGTTTGAAAATATAATTAATGACTTGACCTTAATACCCTTTTAACTTTTGTTTAATTGAAAATAAGTAGTATTAATTTACAAAAATGGCATCTTGCATTGATATGATGTACATCATGCATTATTAGGAGTAAAAAGGCTGGTTCTGTAGGTTTTGTACAAAAAAGTTGTTCTGCAAAGAAAATCTCATTATATATATATATATATATATATATATATATATATATATATATATATATATATAATGGTGTAGTTGTTAAAAATGGTGCATAGTTATTTTGGCTTATCATTATTTTCTTAGCCATGTTTCAATATTTTTTTTGACATTGCTCGTAGTTAGAAATATATATTGCACTCGCTTTCTAACTCGATTTTTATCAAGTCACTATAGCTCGATTCCTTGGTGCCCTCAAACGAGGAGGAGCACGCATCATGGGGGAGCATTTATTCCGTCGAATTCATATTTTCGCATCAACGAAGCCTTTTTGATTCTACAAAAGGGGGATAAATGGAATAAAACTCACTAAAAACTTGTTTAAATATGTTTTTACATATAATGAATTTATATTTTGTAATCATCAAAAAAGAGGAGATTGTTAATAAAAATAATGTCTAAAAACGTTATTTATATGTTTTGACTTCTCTACGTTTTGATAATCACAAAATGTAAAAACGTTCTACGTAAAATTAAACGTAAACAAGCTATTAGTCGTAAATTTCCATTTCGACGTAAATCACTTAAGGTATGTATAAAAATGAATAATTTGTTAAATGATCAAAGTTATATAATTCTGTCCTAAACTTTACATTTTTATAAATGTAACAAAACCATTTTACAAAAATAAATTAGACAAAATATTTTTGTAATTATAAGTACTGTTTAATTCAAATATATATTTGAAATCAGTTTTTCTCCCCAAAATCAGAAAAACCTGCCTTAGAAAACATTTCCCCAAATCAGGACAAAATTGGGAGTGTCCTACAGGGGGCGGCCCCCTGATAGGTACCCGCGGCCCCCTTATTGATCAGGGGCCGCCCGTGTTAGCTTGGGGGGCCGCCCACTGTTTTTTGCTCCCAGCTTCTCCTATAAATAGAGGACTGTTCCCATGATTTTTCTCACCTTTTGCACACCTATTCTTTCTGTTCTAAATCAGCAAACATATTTTATATACTTTGATCATATAACTTACATAAACATTTGTTACTAAGTGATCTAATCCTTACTCTCCAAGTGCAAAAGAAGAATACTTGTAATCGCCAAGGTACGAAGTATTATAGTTTAGTTTGTGCTTACGTAACATTGTTACGATCATGTTGTATTTTTTACATCAACCAAATCTCATATATTCTTATGTATTAGTTGGATCGGGTAGATCGTGTAAGTATTTAGGTGAGTAAATACTTGTGAGAGTGGTTAGTATTTTAGGCTTTAAAATACGAGTGTGAGTGGTAGATCGGTTCTAGCAAAGATTAGAACTCGACATTAGGCTTAGTGTCGGAAATTGGTGTAAGCTACGTGTGTGCGGGTTTCTCCGCCTAAAGGGAGCTTGTTGACATGGTGAAGTGAACTCTCGAGTTGGATACTCGAGGAGTGTAGTAGGGCGAAGAAGAGCTTCGTTACCGAACCACTATATATCTTCGTGTTGTGGTCTGATCTTTCTAACTCTTTCCTTTTGTCTCGTATTTATTATTTTGTAGTTAATATTGTTTATTTGCTTATCTAGATTATTCATATTGTGTGCACATTGATAACACTTAAACTCGGATCCATGATTTTATATAAAAACTTGATTGAAATTAAAAAGCGATGATCTATTCAACCCCCCTTTTTGTTTCCATATCTTTTATCGACTCTTTACAAACCCGCACCTCATCGTTAAAAAAGAAACTGAATTTTTAAGTGTTCTTACGGGTATTTTGGTGTTTGACATGTTCTTGGTTGGGTTCGAGCAAAGAGGCGATTATTTGCATCGTGGCGGGGCAAGCTTCCTAAGCTTGCAGCCATGGCGGATATATCCTCTTTTTCGACCGTTTACTTTCCGCGTCTCATAATTAAAAAAGATAGTTTCAAGCTTTTAGCTGCCTATTGGTTTAACGTATGCTGTGCCTGCTGACATTTGCCTTGCTACCTTCTGTCTGCTGCAAAAAAACAGTGCTTACGGATGTTTACGTGTTCGACACATGTTTGGGGGTATTTGGGCAAGGATGAGATTATTTGCGTCGTGGCGGGGCAAGCTTGATACGCTTGTAGCCATTGCTGGGCATATCCTCTAGGGAGACTGAATTTGAAAGTTATAGTTGTTTGTGGATTGCGTGTTTGCTGCCTATTCGCTTAATGTGTGTTGTGCCTGGCATATCTTCACATTTTCATTTGAAAATGGCACAAGCTTTTGTGATGTTAGTAGCTGGATCTGCTGCAATGTTAATCTCTCTATCAGTTCGTATTGATTATAAAGGGTCGTGATGAATCTGAGCAGGTTCGATTAAACCGTGATTGTTCGCGTCTTGGTAGGACAAACTATTAGGTTTGCAGCCATGGCAGATATATCTGCTTTTTTTTATTCTTAGCCTATCTAAGCCTTATTGACACATATCTCATCATTATTTTATACCTATTTGATGTTAAATGGGAGTGTTAAGGATGATTCGAGTAATAATGCTTTGTTGATTTTGTTGATTCTTGTGCGCGTCTGCACATGTTTGCACGAGTTTGTTGGTGACGCCTTTGCTGATATTGGTCAATTTCAGACTTCGGTTTTCTCTTATTGTAGCTTGGAGTTGCAATGTTTTAAATTGCTTATAGAAAAAAAAGAAATAAGGAGATGAATAGTTTTAGCGGCCGTTTGGGATTGCTTTCTTCTCACCCTTTTATATTGAAACAAATTGAAACGGATTACATGCTATTTGAAAATGCAGTGTGATAAACAACTGTATATGTTAATGGCGTCTTGAGGTTAGTTTGTTTTTGTAGGTTCAGGAATGCTTACACCACTAGGATGTAGAGTAAAAACTACATTGAAGCGGTTGATCAAAAGAGATAGTGGTATTCAGGCTTTATCCTATCAAAGATCTAAAGATGAGTGGATTTGATAAAGGCATTAAGTCGTATACATTTGATTAGTTAACTTCCAAAGTTCTTGCTATTTTATCGTGTGGTACTAACCCTGACGAGTTCAACAAGTCATGATTGCTAGATTCTGAGGTTTAATATCCTGATAAAAAACATTGTCGGGCGCCGAACATAATGTTTTTGGAAAACCAGTCTTAAGGTGTACGCTATTTTGTCACTGTGTATTTTGGTCGAGTCTTGATAAGGGAAAAACAGATCCTTTCTTAGTATGGGTTAAGACCACTAGTGCTTCATCGGTTAGTTGTGTGCATTAACTAAATTAGATTTCACATTTAGATGAATAATGCGTTCACTATTGTGTGCTAATTTGATGAAAAAGTAATGCAGGATAACGGAATTACTATATTGAGAATAGATCAAATAGGTCGCACAAGTTAAATATAAATAATATATGGAGTAGTTGATAAAATGTTGTGTGGTTTAAGTAGAGTTTGCTGCAAAATTGGTCTTTGTTTGTGGTCATTGTATGCTAGATATGCAACTAGGAGGTATAAGGATGTTAGTGTTCTGTTTGATTCCCGTAGGCACATAAGAATTGTATTGCAGATATATGTACTGTGTCTGGGTTATAAAGATTATTTAAATTGCTTATATTCAAACTAATTTTCTTGATTTACTATTTCTTCTAACCGCAACTTCTTATTCTTTAATGTACATGCATGAGTGGATAGGGAATTACGATTGTTGCTCATCGTTCTATAGTAGAAACAAGTAGATAAAGTCATAGGTAAGGGTAAGCATGGTGCGGTTTGGTGCGAGTTTTGACTAAAACCGAACACCGCACTTGCGGTTTCTATAAAAATTGAAAACGAACCGCACCACATTTTGCGGTTTCGGTTTTTGCGGTTTTGCGGGTTTTAACCGCACCGCACCACACCATCACTTATGACTTATATAATTAATGTGGGTTTTTATGTTTTTGATTTACATTGTTGGTTTTTCTATTATAACAATGCATATATTTAATGTAAATACACACATCACTTGTGACTTATAAGAATATTAATATGCACTAGAAGCCTTATAACACACATTAAGGGGGTGCTTGGTTGGAGGTATTAAGGGGTAGGGAATGACAATGATAATGATAAATGTTGGTCGGTTTGCTATAATGCAATGAGGCATTACCTACTATTAAGTAATCCACCATTCCTCTCTAATTTGGGAGTAATGGACCAAGTAATCACATCTATCTATATTTAGGGGCGGAGCCATAGGGGGGGGCATAGGGGCATGTGCCCCCCCCCCCTATCGGAAAAATTCGTAGTTCAAATTGTTGGAATTTTTGAGATATTTTCTTAATTTGCCCCCTTAGAAAGTGTCTGACTTGTGTGAATCGGAAGTCAAAGTTGATTTTTATACATTTAGTATAAAGAAAAACAGACTTATTTGTTTGAATTGTTGAAGTAGCTAGTGAAAAAGCTATCGGAGAAGATGATAGAAAGATATAAAAATATTGATGGCATTTAGTACCAAAATAAAAAGTAAAACAGTAATGAAGTGGGGTGGACATTGTGTCCTTTTTCTAATACGTAGTATTTTATTTCTAGTTACTTTTTCTAATATTTTATTTCTACCTTGTTTCATGCACTGCTAAGATTTGCATATATTTAACCAGCTAAATAAAAGGATTTGATGCTTTTAAATTTGCCAATAGCACCTTTTTAGTTCTATTTCTTATTTGACGTAAACACTTTTATTTGACCCCCTTTGAAATTTCTTTTGGCTCCGCCCCTGAGTACGCTATAGAAAAAAATACGAAAATTTCGTGACACTTTCAAGAACTCAAAGTTGTTCACCTATTTTGGATTGCGATTTATGCCCTTACACCAGTCGAGTTTGAAAGCAACATTAATAATAGTTCTAATATCATAAGTGTTTCTTCGTAGGTTCGGATGAAAAGAATTGGATCAGTAGAGATCTTTCATGGAACAAATACCTTGAGGTTTATGGCATTTGTATTGTTCCGCTTCTGCATATACTGACTTCTGTCATGATAATGGTTTGAAAACCTCATTTCCTACGTATAGTTGACCACCATATTTAACGTAGCCATGACACCATTTAACGAGATTTTTTTATTGTTTGTGAATAATACACAGGTCTTTACACGGGAGTTGTGTGGATCAGGGTTGAGCTTCTAGATGATTTTTGCTTCTCCTCTCCATCCATTTGCTTCGCTGCAAAAATTTACTATCTAAATATCGATTTCTAGTAAGTACTCTACGACATTCACATATGAAATCTATCTCTCATATCTATCTCATCTCAAATTTGAGATCTATCTCATCTCTCTCATGTCGCGTATACAAAGGTGATGGGTGTATGTTGTTAACCATCAGGTAAGTTGTGATGATGAAATGTGAATATGGGTAAAATTGATGTTTGGAAAGATGATATGCATTTTGGCTGGGAATCCTGATAATGTGTGTTCTATGTGTGGTTTAGGTGACAAGATTTCCGTGCAACACACTCTTCTCATCAGTTCACCCTCAAATCCCAATCTCAATCGCAAATCAGATCCTCATTTCAATTCACCAAAAGAAAGCATATCCATTCCTTCTTCACATCAATCAGGTAATATTTATATGTATGCTATTGTTTTGGTTTGTGAGGTTGAGTTAGGGTAGATCTGTGATCATTGATGTATTGATTGTGTTAATTGACTAAATTTTGTTGAATTTGTGTAATTAGGGTTTGATTGTTGGGGGTTTTGATATTTATTAGTGGTGATGGCGTCGAAGAGAAGTTTGATGGAGTTGAAGGATTTGCATAAGGATCCGCGTACCTCATGCAGTGCTGGTATGAAGTTATAGTTTTTAATAGATTTTGCAAATTTTAGTTTTGCTGTGTGAAATTATGGTAGGGGATGTTTAGTTAATAGCACGTTAGTCAATTACGGTTATTGTCAATAGAATTATTATTTTAACCTGATTATGGAGTTTATATTGGTGTTTAGAGCAAAAGTCACACGGAACGCGGTTCGCTTCGGTACGGGATCGCGAAACGGGAACGCGGTTCGCTAGGTCCCTAAAATTCGGTACGAGGGGGGGTAAGCTCATTTCGGAACGCTACGGTTCACTTTGGTACGATGTACCCGATTTGGTACGATGTACCAAATTATTAATAATATTATTTTTCTAAATTAGTATATATAAGCCAAAATGCCAAATATCATATGATATATATCAATACTCAAAAGATTTACTCAAATGTTTGAATTCTTGAATTCTCAAACATATACCCAAAAGATCAGAATACTACATACTACATACTACATACTACATACTACATACTACTTTAGTCGGAATAATACATACTACCCATGGTTAAAGTTGTATCTTGGAAGTTATATTAATATTTAAATTAAACTCATGGTTAAAGCTAATTGTACCAAATCACTTTGGTATGCCGTACCAATTAACTTTGGTACGCCGTACCAATTAACTTTGGTACGCCGTACCAATAGACTTCGGTACGCTGATTGATGTGCTTCGGGAATGCCGAATATAGCGATCCAGATCGCAATCCCGAGCGATCCGAGTCTCGATCGTACCGCGTTTGGGTACGAACGATCCGAAACTCAAAACACGGCCGAGTCAGCGTTTCCTGTGACTTTGGTTTAGAGATGAGCTTAGATGACCTAATAATACTTAAGCCAAAAGAGGTAAGGAACTAACGCTGGATTTGTTATAAAAGATTATAAGTTGCATGTGTCTAGCCATTTACAATACAATTTGAGTAACTTTCGACCCATAGGACCCGTTTAATTCTAAGGTTGAATTATTTCAGCTTACATATTTAATCTGTAAGGATTATGACTTTTGTTGGAATATATATGTGGGTATAAAGTAGTAGGCTGTTTGAAACTGCTTTAAGCAAAGCAATATGAAAGCACATTACTTTATGTTGTTTGGCATATGCAAGTTAAGATGAGTATCAGTGATATAGGCCATAGAAATCAACAGATTCACTAATATAACGTTAACCGTTAGAATATCAACATATATTACATATATTTGTGAAGAAGCTCTGTGCAATTTAGATGCATTATCTTGTATTGGTAACGATATGCAAGTACATTGTACCTGATATTTTTGTTTATGTGCAGGTAAACCATCTGTCGATCCAAATAGGATGGTGTCGTTTGTATTCACGCTAATTAAACCGGGTGATTACAGGGATCAAGTCGAACATGCAGTTTTTTGCCACCAGCATCATCACCTATTCTTCCACTTTAGGTGATAGATACTATCAGTCTACCTTTACCTCCAACAAATGCTAGAGCACGCTGATAGTCCAACAAGGGTGGTGGTTTATTGGAATCCGGTCAGCGAAGAGTTCGGATATGACTTTGTTGCTTCTTACAAAAGTGGTACGTACTCAAGGTTATAAATAGCGTGAAGCGTGACGTAGCTGCATAGCCAAGCCTCAAGCTTTAGCGCGAGGCGTAGCGACATGGCGTTTTTAAGGCGTGACTTAAGGCGGCAAAAAATATTTATAGATTTATAGATTATATCATAGTTTAGAATAATATGAGTAGTAAATATTATTAAATTCAAGCATCAATCCAAAATATTAGTAAATCCAAGCATAAATCTTAAATTTTAGAAAATCCCTTAAACACTTCAAAAAAACTCGCCACGCTATGCGCTATAGCGCGCTTTATCATGCTATATGACGCTATATTGCACGCCACGCCTAGAGATGACGCCTTGACCTGTTTCGTAACGTGGAGGCCACGCTTCGCGCTATGGTGACACTATTGCACCGCTATAGCGCGCTATTTAGAACCCTGTACGTACTAATTACATACTTTCAGTCTGACAAAGTTTTACTGATTTACTTAGTAATAGATAAGCAAATCACAAGCATTTTGGATAAATCATATATATGATGTCTAAATCATGTATGCTTGACATGTAGTTTTATATTGCAGGGATATAGCTTGAATGCTTACAAATGATTATAGGAAACGTGCCATGATTGATGACACAGTAAATGAAATAGGTGGAGATGGTGATATAGCTCACTTTGGTATAGGTAATGCTAGACGAATGCCAGGAAAGTTCCTGATATGGATATGCAACATAAGGTAATATCAATATCCTTTATCTGCTATTAATTGCTACTCGCACCCAATGATGGTTAGATATAGTTGGAAAGCAATGTAGTGAAATCGCTTAAAAGTGCTTGGTAATCTGATAATTTAGTTGATAATGAACATTAGAGATTTAAATTGTGTCTACAACCTAATGTGGCCCTATTACTACTTAGAGAATAAGAAAAAAGAAGACATATATACATGATAAAATGAACTAGAACTTAATATGTGATAACATAAATCTCCAAGCCTATCTGATAACGCATGAGGTGATAATACTCATATAGGCAAAACCAAGTTCTACTAAACCTAATAGCATTTCAGTTTACTGCACATTAGTCATCACCAAGAAAAATCCATTTTTTGTCAGAAATTCTGAAATACCAGCTTAATCATTAAAGAGTTGTCTTTCACAATGAGCAGTGAGCAAGAGACCATTTCAGCTACCATAACCCGAAAGTTTGTATCAATGATTTGGATTTTAAAATAAAAGCAAATGTTGCTATGCAAATATGTGATCTTGGTTTACTTTTAAAGTGAACATTCAAACATGTTATTATTTTTGGTTTATTGGTGCATAGTACTGTCATCACTATGAATAGTTTCTTGCACATCAAAATCAATGGAGAATCAGTAAGCTGAAACTTTTAACTTTTAGTTTTGGCATAGGTTGGTTTGTATGAGTTGTTATGTTTCTAGAATAGTTGTATATAAATTCACCTGTTCGAAAAAACAAACAGACATGTGACCAAATGGTTTATGCCCCTGAGTAAACACTTTTGAACACATTGCAGTACTCGGATTACCAAAGAGATTATTAGTGTATCAACAAGGAAAATGGTTTTGTAAGGGTTTGGCTAAATTTAGTTTGAATGTTGGTCATTGCTTATTGGCTCGATGGAAGATTAGGAGGATAGAAAAAAAAAATAACTTATAGTTTAACCTTCAAGTTTTTTATATTTAATAAAATGTTATGTCATAAAACTTGACTTGTTTCATCGCATAACATATTTTTTATCTAGCAGTTCACGGATTTTGAAACACTTATTAATGTTCTTTCAGAAAGCTCCATATAATTAGGAAGTTAGGTACGGGTCAGATGGGTCACTACAGTTAAAAGGCACGGGTCAGACGAGTCTTCATATTCAGGTGTGCCAAGGTAGTACCTATATTTGCATTCTTTTGTATTTGCTTTTCATCTCTTAGTTATAGTAGCATATTTAGGCATTTCTGTTGTTGCTGTGAGCCATTGGCAGCAAACCCATCTTAGCGCTTTTTCTTTTTAACAGAATCCAATGATCAGTCGTGGCACATTATGGCGAAAAGGTTCAGGTCGAGGCTCAAGCCATGAACAGTCAATATGATACTTTACTTACCTAAATTTTATATGCTTGCTAGAACGTTGCGATTTAAGCAGCTAATCGAAGATGCCTGAAATGGACCTAAGAATTGCAAACGAAAATGCGACGCGTAAGGTAAGCGTACTTTTGGTTCTTAGTACTGTGAAATGTGGATCTTGATGTTTCTTTCAGTTACATGTTATGAATTCCGTAACCTTTCAAGTAATTATTGAGTGGGGTGTCGCTTTGAAGATTTCACCCATTACACATCTGTAAATAGCTTATATCAAGCCATGTTCTTTTAAGTTAAAGTGGAATCTTTAAATTTGTTACCATTTTTTTAAGTGTTTGCCTTCAGGATCTGAGGTCATTGTTTACATTCTAACTTCAAATAGCTTGAATTGGCTAAAAAAATATTTATACTCTTAAGGGAAAACATTATTATATACATGTCTCAATGGTCAAGTTGAAAGTCCTTTAAAATAATCAGATAAGCAGAACTGCATGAAAATATAAGTCATCCCAAACACCACCTTAAAAGTCAATGGTTACAATTGTTCAGGTGCGGGTCTGCAGTAACCACTTTATTGTATATATGTTTTTGACTTGGGGATTAGACACGTGCGACCTGGAATTGTGGATTTATGCAAGCAAAGCTAGCTTGATGATGAATCAATTGGTTCAGACGGCTAAGGAACAAGGCTATGATGTCACCAAGGGTGTGTGGTTTTTAATTTACTATGTTTGAACTTTTTGGATAGTTTATGACAATGAAAGTGTTGGTTGAATGATTACTTATTTACATATTTCTGTACATTCATTAGTTTGAATTTGAACTTGAAGAGTCATAGAAAGATAAACACTTCATGTGTAATATTCGTGTGTTGTGAGTTACTTTAGCCGTGATAACAAATGTCCGAGATACGTAAACCTCCGCTCTCCCAGCGTAGCGCGGGTCGAAGACCCTCGTTTAGTTATAAGCAGTGGGGTAAAATTTGTGGATTAATACATGTTATGTTACTATTATGGCAAAGTACCTAAAGCATAATTTACTAACTCTTTGATCTCTGAGCATATTTATGCTTAAGCACAGGTATGAAGTGTGCCATGCTCAAGCCGTGGTAAAAACACCACACGAAAACAAAAAACCACACCCCCGTTGGCGTTTTTGCGTAGGTTTGCCGTCGGGATCCCATCCTCTAGACGCTCCCGGAAAACGCGACACGACAGAGGGCGTGCCAAAACGTCATCATGAAGTACATCTACTTTTTACATTTGTACAAAACATTTTTCTTTTTATAAAATTTTTTTTTAAAAAAGTAGCAGTTATGAAACGGGATTTTGAAAAAAACTAGCCGTTTTTTTGAAGTTTTTTTGTCCACTTTTACCACTTTAAACACTATAAATACATACATAACTCCCACTTTTTATATATCATTTCCAATCTTTTATATATTACTTCCAATCTTTTATATATTTCTTCCAATTTTTTTATCATCTCCAATAGATCCCAACAATTGGATAAACGACTACTTCACCAACCTACAAACCGGGTCGTCTTCATCTAATCCCCCTACTCCGTCATCCGCCAACTCCACCAACTCTCAAATATCAACACGCCCCAACATAAAAATCTCAAACCCGTTCGTCAACTTTCAAGTCACAAACCAAAACCCGTTTGTCACTTGTACTCTCGAGCAATTTCAATTTTGGTTATCACAAACACAAAATTCTCAACAATTCCAACAAACCCAACAAACCCAATTCCCACCCCATTCGTCCCAAGAACCACAATCCGACACCGACGACGAGGGCGACGTCGCCCCGACACACAAACAAAACCGAAAAAATCATGCGCCAAAAAACAAGTTCGGAGCAAACAACCTCGGGAAAATAAAACCGATCGGGTCTTTTGGACCCAAGAGGAGGAAATACTTTTGGTGGAATGTTTCATTGAAGTATCCGAAGATCCAAGGAATGGTAGCGACCAACCGAGGGATACTTTTTGGTACAAAATTCTCGGCGTATATAACACGCGTGCCGAGGAAAAAGGTTATAAGGTGCGAAATAAAATATGTTGACGGGTAAGTGGACGCCGATGAATAAATATGTTGGCAAGTTTAACTCGATTTACGACCAAACTGACCTTTTAAGTGGGAAAAATGAAGAAAATTTGTATACCCGGGTACTCACTTTGTTTCGTGATCAAACAAATAGTGAGTTTCGACATCTGAGTGCTTGGCTTTTTTTGAGAGATAAATATAAGTGGCAAATCCCTGAGTCGACACAAGCACGAAGAACCCGAGGACGGGTAACCGAAGAAGACCCCGAAATGTTTGGAGACGATGCTATACTGCGTCCATCTGGGGCTCCACGAAAGTCAAAAAGTCAACGTTCCTCGGCAAGCTCATCCGCCACTTCCGGTTCTTCTAAAAACCGGGTAACCGAATTGATGCAAGAACAAATATTGTTGGATCGTGAAGCGAAAAAAGAATCAATGGATCGCGAGCTAGCGGCTAGACTCGCGGTTTGCGAAATTCAAAAAAGAAATGAAGACTTGAAGATTCTTACTTTCGACACTACCGGGATGAATCCGGAAGACGCGGCGAAGATCGAGGCTTTGAAAGACAAGACCCGGGCGGCGTATTTTAATTTCTAAATTGTTGTCGTATTTTATTTAAGTTTATGTTTTTTTATTTAAGTTTATTTACTTTTTTTAAGTTTATGTAATGTTTTTTTTAATTAGTGAAATTTAAATTTTAAGTTTATAAGTTTTTTATTTTATATAAATGAATAAAAAAATTGAAAAAAGTGAGGTCCCTATAACACCAAAAATTGTGGTGTTGACTAGAGAGAGTGTTTTTGGTGTTACGAAAAAAAGTGGTGATGTGGTACTACTTTTACCCACGGCTTGAGCCACGGCTCATAACCATACCCCGTGCTCTTAGTTATCAAAAAGGTGGCAAAATGAGGAGGTTGACCAAATTAGGTAACGGGTCAAAATGGATATTTTGTACAATTCAAAGGTTTGAACGAAAGCACTATTTTCCAAAAGTTCATCTCCATAAGAATTAAACGAATCATGTAGACGAAGCATCTCTATAAGGTTCCGGGATATTGGCTCGATGACGTTCGAACGGTGTCGAGACTAACACCTAGGTCAAGCTACAATGTGTATATGTGTGACAATACAATGTTCAATAATCATTTGTAATAGAATGACAATACAATGTTCGTTTTACTTTTAACTCATTGTCGTCGATTAAACTATGTTCTCAAAGCGTGTTACAATCATTTTCTTACGTGGGTGTTTCGTATTACTATTATCTTCTCTACTTATACGCATTTATGATGATAAAACACGTCGCAACGAAACGCGAGTTTTCAAAACTTGTTAACTACTAAATAGAAAGCCCAACCCTTTTAGCAAATTTGATTCTTTAATGCAAGATGACCCATTTTACCGAGATATATAATGGGCGACATTGCTAACCAATAAGGTCCCAAGTAAGAATTTCTCAATTCGTCATGTCCTTAAACACTAGTCTAAAATAGCAACGACAAATGAACATCACATCACACAAAACGACATCGTACGACCTCTATAACACATCCCATGTATCTTAATAGAAACTCCCACTATATTCGACAACAAAAAACAAACACAAACCACATCCATACATAACTCAAATCACCATCACTAGATCATGGCACTAGAAAGACCCGGATCAGCCTATAAAAAACCAACAAAACTCCGATGGGGAGAACTCGACGACGATGATGGTGAAGGTTTGGAGTTTTTGCTACCACCTAGACAGGTGATCGGGCCTGATGCCAATGGGATCAAAAAAGTTATCGAATATAAATTTAATGATGATGGGAATAAGGTTAAGGTTACGACTACTACACGTGTTAGAAAATTGGCTAAGGCTCGGTTTAGCAAACGAGCTATAGAACGTAGGGGTTGGGCTAAATTTGGTGATGCGGTTCATGAAGACGTTGGTGCTAGGCTTACTATGGTTTCTACTGAAGAGATTTTGCTTGAACGACCTCGGGCGCCCGGTTTGTTTGTTTTCGTCTCTGGAAGTGTTTATTATTTCGTTGATGGTTTATGAAATATCGAATATTTTGTTGATTAAAGTTTTACTTTGTAAATTTATTGTCGTGGGGGTGTATGGCTTTCGTAAAATTGTGATTAGATGTTACATATTCAGCTACGAGTGTTGTAAGAGTGTGTCCTTTTTGTTTTGGATTTCCTTAAGTGTTTGTGTGGTACATTATTTGTTTTCCTTTGGTGTCATTTCTTAAACATGCATTATATAACCTAGGTTATCAATGGATTAGATATAGATCAAGGAGAAGAACTGGATATTGGTGATTAAAAGGATTTTATGTTTCACATTGAAGAGGGTGCTATTGCAAATTTAGAGTGCCTGTTAACATAAATATTACTAATTCATTTTGTTATTTTTAAAAGTTGAACCACATAATTCATCTCAAGAAGACTCTACTTAGATCATCATGATCGCATTCAAAATGAAGAGTTTATTATATGTGGAGAACTGGAGATCATCTTGTATCCAATCAACGCGTGTCAAGTGTTGGTTAACTTAAATCCAACCAATCACGTTGTTAGTCATGTGAAGGCAAATGTATTATAAAGAAGATTTTGAAGCATTGTTGATTGGTTTTCAACTTGACCATCTAAGAGGATAAACTTGAGAGAGATCCTCATCGTTTATTAATATGTGGAGAAACTGGAGATCATTTGTATCCAATCTACCCGTTTTCAAGTGTCTGGTTAACTTAAACCAACCAATCATGTTGTTAGTAATGTGATGGCAAATGTATTATAATGAGGATTTGTGAAGCAACCTGATTTATTGGTTTAATCAGTTTGTGTTTATTTGGTATAACAGTACAATGACCGGCCATATACTATGAACATCAGAATTTTTTATGATTAAGTTTCGTCCAATGAAACCTTCTGTTTTCTGGTCCATTTAATTATAGGATATGAAACAAATGCAACACGATTATGGTTGTTGTTTTTTTTTTTTTTTTTTTTTTTTTAAACATTTTGTCTCGTTTTTCATCCCAATTGGTTCCTTGTTTTTGCTTCCTTCTCATTTTCTTTGTAAATTGAATGGGAACACAATCAAATTGGTTTTGTTGTGCCTCCTAATTTGTAATTCATAATTCATCTTCCTAAAACTTTAGCATACCATGCCACTTGGAATTCACTATATTTTACTTATCATCATTCACTTTCATTTCTCCACTTGTTATTTCATGTGATTGGGAAGTAATTAGGACTCAAAAAGGTGGACGAAATATCATTTTCCTATCACAACAATTGAAACTTTATTTCTTTTGTCTCTCCACGGGTGTGCTGTCTGTGCAGTTTGCAACTTACACTTTTCCTTCATTACTTTCATCGATTTGATATTTTACAGGTTCAAAGGTGAAGAAAAAAACAAGTGCAGGGGATCCTCTTACACATAGGCAAAGGATTGTTCTTATGGATATGCAGAAACCTGTGGTGTTGAAAAAAGGCGACCACTGGACCACACGGTTGTCCTTACAAAGGACCTAGCCCCTCACCCTGGATCGTTAAGGATTAAACAATATAGGCTCGGGATCCAAGTTGTACATTCAGGATTCAACAAAGGGTGCATATGTTCCTCCAAGAGCGGCAGGTGCAGAGAGGCTTGTGGTTCAGATATGAGGCGCAGGATTGAAGAGAATTCTGTTCGAGTTTTTCTAACTTATTCTGAAGACACTCGTGAGCCTGATTTGCTTGAACTTTTTAGAACTTGTGGTTACCAGTGAGCCCGTGTTTATGAGCTATTGATCAGAAGAGGTGTGTCAGCGGAGGCGTTTGGGTTTGGTCAACATGTTAACAAGGATGCTGCTGAAAGGGTATAATGAAATTAAATGGTTATGGGTGATGGATAACTAATTTTAGAGGGTCGAGTGGGTACACAAGAGCAAACTGAAGATAGTATGGGGTTATGGATATAAAGCTGATTTTATTTTATTTTTTTATCTTCCAGGGAATTGAAATTATTGTTAATAAGGTTGGAATACATACTAGTTTGTCTGCTATTTTGGATATTTACTCTATTAATACTGTACATTAGCACATTTACTTAAACCAGTGTTTTGGTTACGCTATATGAGTGTTCACCGTGAAAAGTGCAACAACACCGTCCGAGTAGGTAAAAGGTCTCAAAATGTCACACACGAGGTCAGAAACATTGAATTTGCTATCATAAAGACCTACCCTCTGGGAGCTCCACTAGCCCGTCTCACTGTTGGAAGTTTTAATCCATTAATCTTTGTTAAAGGCCTGATAAACTCAAGTCTAGCTTTAGGCCCAGACCCGAAACCCTAGTTAGTTTTAGACAGCTATATTCGGTTGATAAATGTTGAAAAGGTACATCGTATGGTTTATCTGAACCATCACACCCCTTCATCAAAATCACACCGATTCAATATGTATAAATAGGATAGAATTATGTAATCAAATCATCCCCTTCAGTTTTATACATATCAGTTTATAAAGGGATCAAACCCCAATCTCTCTTGTTTCCTATCATGATTCTTGATTGATACATACATGATGCTTGTTTGGTCATATTCGATCCTGGAAACACATCAGACCTGCGCAACAAGTGGTATCAGAGCGACGAGGGATCAAACAACACAACAATTCATGTTCAAACATCATTCAAGATTCAAACCTGCGTTTTTCTATTAAAGGAGACACAACCATGGATGCCAATTCAAGAGAAAAGAAAAGAAAGAACAGTTACACCACCAACCTGGTGGTTAACCAAGAAAAAGGAATCAAAAAACAAGTAGCAGATTCAATGGAGAAAGAGATGTCGAAATTACAAAAGAAAGTAAAGAAAAAAAACTGCAAGGGTGCCGAATGAAGAACACAACACTGTTCTTAGTATGCCTACAGGGATTGTAGAAAAAGGCAAAGGATATATTTGCCCAGCATTTCATCAATGCGATTTTGATGATAACCAAGCACCAAGAAAAGATCGAAGCAGAGATTGAAAAAGAGAAAGAAAAAAGAGAGGACATAGAAGACATCAAGATTAAAGAAAGTATGAACAAGAAGGCATCAAGGAACAAGAAGATTGGAGAATCAAAGATTAATAGACTAGAGGGGAATATGTTGGAAGTTTTAATCCATTAATCTTTGTTAAAGGCCTGATAAACTCAAGTCTGGCTTTAGGCCCAGACCCGAAACCCTAGTTAGTTTTAGACAGTTATATTCGGTTGATAAATGTTGAAAAGGTACATCGTATGGTTTATCTGAACCATCACACCCCTTCATCAAAATCACACCGATTCAATATGTATAAATAGGATAGAATTCTGTAATCAAATCATCCCCTTCAGTTTTATACATATCAGTTTATAAAGGGATCAAACCCCAATCTCTCTTGTTTCCTATCATGATTCTTGATTGATACATACATGATGCTTGTTTGATCATATTCGATCCTGGAAACACATCAGACCTGCGCAACACTCACATCCATCATGGAGAATGTACATCATGTAAAGTCATAAACAAAAGAAGTGGCAGATATGGGACACTGGGCATGGATTTGAACCAGAGTGTTGCGCTTTACTCCACATGTCTATGACCATTAATCTATTATCACATGAACAAGTTACTCAGAGATGTGGGTAAATTACAAGAAGTTCAATAACCCATTATCCATATATATAATTGGTATACAACCAACATGTACATTACATGTTTTTATCATACATTTCCCAAGCACAACCAGTCCACCAGTGGACCCTCTCCCTTAGCCAAACAACCAGCTCCTCACCACCAGGGGCGGAGCCAGAAAGTTTGACTCGAGGGGGTACACTTTGATATTTTTTAATAACTACACTACAAAATGATTCTTAGGAGGGGCAAATTACGAAAAAAATCGGATATTTTCGAAAATTTACACTACAAATTTTTTCGCTAGGGGGGCACTTGCCCCTTGGGCCCCCCCTTTGTCTCCGCCCATGCTCACCACCATTGATGAACCCCATCTTAGCCGTCGAACCACCCCTCACTCATTTAGAGGCCGGTGCACCACTAGCGAAGCCTTATTCCCCTTTTTTATTCATAGGGTTTTTTGTATTTCAGCTTTTGATTCCTAACTTTACATGTTTATGCCGTATAATTTTTTATTACTTTTTCTCTTCAGCGAAACTAAACGAAAATGCTACCTTATCTGCTAAACTATTACAATATTTGGCAAACGTATGAACCATATTAATCCTGTAAACATCTTGTAATGATTATATCTAACAGAACTTTGGTTGTGCTCTTAAAGAGAGAAATAAAAAGGAGCTTTTTGATTCTATGTAATAGCATCTCTACATCTGAACCGAATTTTTTCTTGTTAAAGAATTTCTATCCAGTTGATGTGAAACAATTAGGAGGATGGTTAAGAATGGCGAGGAGGTCGTGTTCCTTTTACTAACCGGTCTTGCATTTTACAGATAATAAGTAATCCGAAATCCTTGAAATACAACACTTAATCTTAATTGGGGGGTGTTAAGACTATTTAAGGATCATAAAGTTGCATCCATATGTACGTCTAACTAAACAACAAAATTTTATAACATGTTACTGAGACCTAAACAAAAAAGCAAAGTTTCGTATAAATTCACACGGTGTACGTACTGGTACCCCTTTATAATTATAAGTAAACTTTGAAAATTCGTCAAGTACTTCCTTAGGCAACACACAACAGGAAATTTAGTATTACAAGAATATAACGAGTTTTATTAGCTATTATTTACCTTAGGCTGATAAACAAGTCAACGTAAGTGAGAACCTGATTAACTACTGACTTAGAAGGTAAACCATCCCCCATTTACAATGATACACAGTCGTCGCTAATAAAACCCATCACAACAACTACCAAACCAAAAACACATCATCAATCAACTACTCAACCAAAACGACATTCACAATGGAAACAGGAATAAAGAAAACTTGCCACCCACTAAAGTGGTTCTAGTTTCCAAATAGCCACTACACTATAATTCCATTATCCGAGGTACCACGAAGGAGGACAACAGAGGGACCTGCCGAGTGATGCATGACAGGTTAACTTTTGCTCAATATGGTCTTTTTCTGCTATTGGCCATCGTGAATTGGAGTCCTAAGGATGGAGTTTCAATGGGGGCCTTTTCTTTGCCATCACAACAAACAGACCACCTTACAAATTATCAATGATTCACTTGCAGCACACAACGCTACGCAAACCAGACCATCGCGATAATGGAAAAGATTAGCCTCCGCTACAAAAACCAACTCTGTTGGTCCTTTTTGTTTAGGTGCTAAAGGAAGAATGTTTAGTTAACATTATTATGCATCTTTTTTAGGAATAAAACCTAAAAGAAAAGAGTTTTCGCGTGTAGTAAGTAAGACATAATTATATCTGTTATCCCCTATCAATTTTCTGTTCTAGTCATTATTGGGAAAGCACCACCCTGAGTGAGTCATCATCAACCTTAGGTGGTATTAATACTTTGATTTGAGCATTTTAGGCTGTGTTCTTCGCTTTTTCCACTTCACCCACAAAAATCGAGAAGTAAATTTTTGATCTTTGCTGGTGAAACTATGGCTTTAAAATATCAGAACATCTCTTTCAGGTTAAAAACTAGGCCAAAATGTTATTAAGTATCATGAACTATGGAATTTTAGGACCCGTATTTTTAAATGTGCAGCATGATACCCTTAACTTAAGTGGAATTTTTACCACCCTATATACTCATTTAACAGTTAACCCTGTTAAAAATTTAATAGACATCGTCCTCAAAGTTACAATATACTTATTATAACTACTGGCATAAGGTAGAAACAAGCGAAAGACTAACCGAGCCAAAAGGATTGCCAGAAGCATAGCTAGGCTTGGTTGTTTGTTCTCTGTCTTATTATTATTTTTCTTGTGGTTTGGGACTGTGTAGTGCTTTTTGATTCTTTGAAGTGAATTTTTCTTTTGCATTAGGTGTGGACCATCTGTTTACTTGTATTTTGTTTATGCCCTTTCACTTATGGAGCCTTTTTGGTTCTGGTATGGGGGTGTTGTTTTTGGTGTTGTTGCTGGGTGGTGTAGGGTAGTGGGGTGTTTGATGGGGGGAGCGGATTGTGGGCTTCTTGGTGTGGGTGATGAGGGGATGAGGGGGAAGGGTTGGTGTGGGCTATGATGAGGTTTTATGTGCTTTTGGTGAGTTGTGGGGTGAGGTTCGAGTGTGGGGTTATGGTGGTAGTGAGTTTGGTAGAGCTTGTTCTTTTGGTTGGTTGTTATGTGTTATAGGGGGTTCTTGTGTGGTTAGGTTTGTGGGGTTATGGGGGTATTGGTGGGTGTTGGTGGGGGAAGTTGGGGGAGGAGTGGGAGGGGTGGTGTGACTGGGGGTGTGGGTTTTGTGCGTTTGTGTAAGGTTTGTGTGAGAGGCGAGCTATGTGGTTGGAATTTTAGCTTGGTGTCTTGGGGCTTTGAGGGTGGCAGCTGTGTTCTTCGCTTTTTCACAAAATCTGAGAAGTAATTTTTTGATCTTTGCTGGTGAACTATGGCTTAACATATCAGAACATCTCTTTCAGGTTAAAAACTAGGCCAAAATGTTATTAAGTATCATGAACTATGGAATTTTAAGACCCGTATTTTTAAATGTGCAGCATGATACCCTTAATTTAAGTGGAATTTTTACCACCCTATATACTCATTTAATAGTTAACCCTGTTAAAAATTTAATAGACATCGTCCTCAAAGTTACAATATTCTTAGTTATACTACTGCATAAGGGTAGAAACAAGCGAAACCGGGCCAAAAGTTGCCAAAGCTTGCAACCAGCTAAAAGTATAAGGCAAGAAACGAGCTCGAGCTTCAGCCTTATAATCAAACGTGCTCAAGGTTTGGAATGCATTAGGTCAACTTGGCTTGTTTCTACATTTCTACTCTAATATACTATGAATATTGTAATTTTCAGGATAACGGTGTGTATTCTATTTCTATTGTTTAAATATATTCTATTACTATTTCGCAGGGATAATTTCAAAGAATTAAATTAAAATAAAGTAGAGATGAGAAATTTAAAGAAATGAAGTTGATTGAGAAATTAGAATTAAAATTAAAATAATTTAATAAGAAACACAAAATTACATGTATTTATCTTGGATTATATCCACTCTACATAACGATCACATCATAATCGAAATGTGAATGAAACAAATCAATAAAAACATCTAAGTAACATTATCGAATTAAAATCAATCTTGGAACCTAAAAATTTATAAAACACAAGTGAAGACATGTATCAATAGTTCACGTGATAAAACAGAAACTGTTCCACATAAACACAAAGCAACTAGTGCAATACCCGTGCGTTGCACGTGTACATTTTTTTCTTATTTAGTTTATATAAATTAGGAAACGTTTATATATATAAAGTTGAAAAATTAAGAATAAATAGTCAATGTTTGATAACATAAACAAACATATGAAATACATCAACATTGATATTATAATAATGTATCCAAGCTAATTTTATATACTCAAAGCACGGGTATTACTATTGGTACTCTTTAACCCACATGTTTTATACCTTTTTATAACTTTCACCTCCTCTCATTTGACCTCTGTATAACACAGTTTTTTTTACAGTTTTTTCATATTTTTTGTCAGTTTAACACTTTTGACTTGTTAAACTTTATAATATTTTGTTCTACACTTTTCGCTTCACATTTTTATGATATAAACAAAATTATAAAAATGAAGGAAAAAAACCGAAAAGCATGAAGGGTATTATTACATGTAAAAATAAAGGGGTTATTAACTAATAATATGAATTAGATGTGACAGACGTACCAATGAGCACAATTGCACCAACCACCAAGTGCATGCATCTTTACGTCCAAGAAGGGGGAACGACCGCAAATTGTGTCGACTCCTCAACCATTCCATGCATATGTTCCCGAATAGAATCAAATCAACCATTGCCAACTCCGAAACTTTTGTTGTGAACAACGATGATTAAAACAACATCAAATATGATATAAAAACTCAACAATATGTACAATAAAAAAAATTGTTTGGCCTAAATCAATGAAAATACACGATCAAGTATTACATGCATTATTTATATGCTTATATACATGGAATAACCCAAGCTTAACGCGCAAACGGATAACATTTTTCAGTCCTCATCAATACACGATGAAGCCATAAATACACGATGAAGCCATAAATACACGATCACGCCATCAAACAGTTTCTTAGTATGACAAAATTGAGGCCAAAATTGCCAAAGAGAAAAGTCTGGTTTCTCGAAAAATTAATGTAAGGCGTACATCGACTTCGTGTCAAGGATGTGTCACGCAAAATGCGTCGACTCCTCAACCATTCCATATGTCCTCGAAAGGATCAAATCAACCATTGCCAACACCAGAACTTTTGTTGTAAACACTGATGACAAAAATGGGATTAAGGAGGGAAAAAGTGTCAGTTAATACGTAAAATAAATATAAAGACTTAAACAACAAAACTTGGAGAAGACATACAAAAGAAGGTTTTGAGAAATTTGATCCTTACATAAACGTGAGTGTGGACAATGGCTTATTTGTGTAAAAACATGCATGGACACTGTCAGTACTAACTATAACTATCAGTACTAACTATTTGTACTGTAGGTACTAAGTTAGGAAAACGTAATTCCCAACAATGTTGTTCATCTTAAGTTCTATACTAACAAAATTTCCAGGATTTATGCAATGGATTATATATCGAAACCAACTTTGAACCGGTTATATTCAAGTTTTTTCATAGCATTTTCAAACTTATACATTTATAAACGTGCGTAAATGGACTAACCTCTTTCCCGAGATATAAGTGATAACTTTTAGATAAGGTTGACTTTATTTTTAATAGCCTAGATGTATTTTGCCTTTGATCCAACGTTGGAGAAGTGATGCCATGTCACTATTGTTTCTCTTTGTAGCGTGAACAATAGAAAGGAGAATTGGTAGTCTATTACATATATATATTTTTAATAGATTTTACATTTTTGGTTCGATTTTAATAATTTTTTGGGTTCAATTGTTGTTAGTTTGGTTGTGTAATTAGTTGTGACAATTTAAACATTTGTCACCGATGTATATATGGATAGTCACCTAATTGTTGTAATTGGTTGTCACAAAGAATAAAATGTCAGCGATTTATAAATGAACAAAAAAACTTATTTTAGGTAAAATGTTTTCTTGATTGACAATTTACGATCAATTCTATGAATAGGTTATGCTAATTTTCCCTATGAGAGTTTATAAAACCATATGTGTTCGTGAAACGTAACGTC
>BQNB010066200.1:3658-19611 GCA_026074375.1 Tanacetum coccineum
CCCTCCGCCGCCGGATTTCGGCCACCACCACGCCGCCGCCGCCAGAAAAGTTTTGCGGCGGACTTTTCCGACCAAAACCAAAAATGATCCTTATCGCCCGATCTATCCGATCCCCTCGGTCACTCGCCGCCACGCGCCATCCCCCCTCCTCCGGCACCCTCAGCCGCGCCGCGTTGCCACTACCATCATCATCATCATCATCTTGTCGTCATCGTCATCCCTACCACCACCTCGTGACTACCCTCTCCACCTCATCACCGCAACCCACACCACCATCAAAGCCCCACGCCACCCACCACCGCGACCACCACCCAAGGGTGCATCGGGTTTGGGTTTTGCACCGACAGGGTACGTTTGGGTCCGGGTAAAAACACCACAAGGGTGCTTTGGTTTTGTTATACTAGACACGGGGTGCGTCTGGTTCGTTCTTAGCACCATGGGTGCGTTCGGTTTCATGTTTACACCAAAAGGGTGCGTCGGGTTTGGTCATAACCACCTCAAAGGTGCGTTGGGATGGGTGGCAGCCACCCAAAAAGGGTGTTCGCTTGGTGGTTCAGCAGCAAGGGCTGCGTTTGGTTTTGTGGAAAACGACTAGAGTGCGTTTGGTTTATAAAGAAACTGATTAGGGTGCGTTTGGTTGTGCATAATAACAGTAGGGTGCGTTTAGTGTAGTCACAGCCACAATGGGTGTTTATTTCTGGTTATTAACATCGAGTAGGGTGCGTTTGGTTAGGCAGAAATCAAACAAGGGTGCGTTTGGTTTAGTAGTAACCGCACAAGGGTGCGTTTGGGCTTAAAACAGCACCAACAAGGGTGCGTTTGATTGTTAAAAAACGTGTTAAGGTGTTTTGGGGTTACAGAAAACCGTAAGGTGCGTTTGGTATAGCAGAAACACGCAAGGGGCGTGTTTGATTTGGCAGCTTCATCATAAGGGTGTGTTTGGTTCATATAAAACGATGAATAAATATAACTTAAGGTTCTAAAAATATTAAAACCGGATATATATAAAGGTGGTTAAATGGTTAAATAAATGTAATAATCATTATATTGTTTAATTTAGAAATATATATAAAATATATATATATAATATATATATATATTATATATATATATTATATATATATATATATTATATATATATATATATATATTTAAAGCACGAGGATATCAAACACGGTTTGTTTGAAAAGTGGAAAAACACTGGATTTTTATAAATATGGAAAACGTTATATAAACGGGGAAAGTCATGATGAAATTTATATAATTTTCTATATATATTTATGATTCACAAAAACTGCTATTACTTTAGAAACCGATAAAAGGACTAAATTATATTTTAAAAATATACTAAAATATAACTATACGATAATCTGAGCAACGAACGAAAACTATACTTTTACAATGAGACAACTATTTTGGACACGGCCCATCGAGGAAACAAAATATAAATTTATAAAATATTATTTTATATTTTATAATTTTCGGCTAGAAGATAACATAATAATTATTGTAAAAGCTTTACAAAAATCGTTTAATTTAATTGGTAATCTAAAAACATACGATTACGTTTACATAAGAACTTTTGTTTATTAAATGGTGATTTCAGAAATGGGTCAAACTAAACAAAGTCTTCTTATTAATTAAAGTAATGTCAAACTAATTGATTTAATTAATTATTCACATTTATTATATAATACCTGTAAGGTATTATATACTTCACGGTAAGAATTATATAAGGGTTATTTTTCATATGTAATATATAACGAATATATATTACACACTTTGCGTATATTTTCAATTTATTTATTTAACCAACCACCAAACCATTACAACATTAAATCTGAATCTTTATTCAACGTGTCGCGTTGACGTAACTATCCATCGGGAGACCCAAATACATTATCCTAGGCTAGTGGGATTTAGCCGTTAAGATTAGCTGCAACTTCTTGATCAAGCCGCTTCGTCTTTCGTTCGTATTGTGCATATTAGATGCCTATCTGTCAATCGTTCTACATCATCGAGGTGAGTTCATAACCTCGCTTTTCAATCTTTTGAATGTTTATAAACCCGCGAGGGGGAATACATGCTTGTCTACAAACTCTTTACTTACTGGGTCATCTTATAACAATGTGATTGTTTTTAAAGGATATTATGAGTTTCATAGCCTCACTTTTACTCGTTTTGGATAACGGTTATATATATTTTTGGGATGAAAACATGCATCGTTTTATAAATGGACACAAGTGGATCAATTTTATATTATGATTACGTGTTGCCTAAGTAGCGATAACCCAAGTTGAGCCCCTTTATCATGAACTGTCAATTGCATAGATGTAGTTGTGAATTACATTATGTGAGCGCGAATGTTATGAATAGATCTATTTGGGAAACGACCTCCCCGTTCGGGTGACTAGCTATCACCGGGAACGAACGTTATAGCATGTCGAATTTGGAGATGTTTCGGGTTAGACATCTAATCGGGGCAGAAATTGCAATATATATTATTGCAAGAAAGATCGTCGAGCTTCAGTGTCATGAGCTTAGGAAACGTAATCAGGGTTTCGTGATGTTTGCATTTGTTGTTTCATCACGGGAAGTTTATATGTTGGTGATAGTTGCAGTTTGCTTTATCACGGGGAAAATCTTGTGGTCCTATGTTATACGTTTTGGCGACTATTTGGAGATTTAAATGGTCTGGCATGTTTTGCAACTGTTGATTTTAGAAATCATATATATATTTTGAAAGGACATTTAAGGAATTAAATGGTCATATATACTTTGGAAACCTTTGGGTTATTATTCATATCTAAACTAACCTATGAACTCACCAACTTTATGTTGACGTTTTTAAGCATGTTTTTCTCAGGTGAATTAGATGCTTGGATTATCTGATGTGCATTGGAGTCTAAATTGACAAGATTTCATAATTGGATTTCTACAAATGATCAAATCTCGTTGTGTCGCTTTCAAGCTTTTCATTGTGATGCAATTATGGGACAACTATTATTTTGATTTCAGAAAATCAACGAGATTGTTTTACAAACGACACATTTAGAGGTCGTTCTCTTGTATCTAGCGCTGTGTATTATGAAGTAGCACCCCAAGTGGTATTCCGCTGCGTTGTTGAAATTTTGGGGGTGTTACAGATTGGTATCAGAGCACTGGCTATAGAGAACTAGGTTGCATATTTTACCCTAGACTATAGTCGTTTTCACAAATATTGCATCACATCAAACATTTTCAAAGTGCATACACACTACTTGCTTATGTGCTTACATTACGTGCTGCATTAAGTGCTTACGTGACATACGCATATATAATATATATATGCTTGCTTTCCCTTCGCGTATATCGTACGCTTATTTATATAAGAGTTATTATATAAATACCAGAATATTTTTAAGACATTGTAAGTTAAACAATGGTCTCAATTATACCTCAGACATTGTAAGTTAAACAATGGTCTCAATTATACCTCAGACATTGTAAGTTAAACAATGGTCTCAATTATACATCAGACATTGTAAGTTAAACAATGGTCTCGATTATACCTCAGACATTGTGAGTTATACAATGGTCTCATTTTACTTCTTAGACATTGTGAGTTGCACAATTTGTATGGGCGGGACTTGTAATAATGAGATTGATATTGATAATTGTTATGTTAACAAAGCCCGTCACAGGCTGTTTACATAGGATATGTATAAATCTAAGTATTACAATCTGTAAGGGCGGGACTTGAATAGGAGATTTAAATAATAATTGCTATTTGACTGGTTCAAGCGAGACTTTTTACCTGGTTTACTCTAACCGTGTACTCATTACCTATCTTGAACTCTAGGTCGATATTATTGGGTAGTTTTACTCCTTGTCTCCGAAGACGAGTTTGGAACACTCGCCCCATACTCATTAGAGCACATGCATCGTCATGTCATCCATCACCTTGAAAGTTTATGTGGGTACTCTTTTGCATCGGAATTATAACAGGATGATTTATAATCTGTTTATTTAAAAGGATTAGGACGCCTCTTCATTTAAATAAGTAAATTATAAATCCCCGAACCAAAAGTTTATAAATTTATCATTTACATAAATTGAGACGCTTATTTTTGCAAATGATGAATTATAAATGAGTGGGCTTAATGGTATCCAATGTGAGACGAGTAAGAACATGAACTCGATAATCACCGGAATTCGTTATAAAGATCTAGAAACACAATCGTGTCTTACTACTCAGCAGAATCTTAAGGCCTCACTTGGAGCTACCTTAACTCATTCTTAAGTTATTTCTTTTGCCGTTGCTAATCCTCTCGATCACGAACTGTTCGTGGAACTAACAGACTTGTTACACATTTGAGTTAATGGAGTTGATTCGTCCTTAAACTAGCGACTGAGTACCATAATCCGCCGTCTATCGCATAAGCTCTTCCGCGAGCTCCTTCCATTTGTTAAACTTTATTATGGGAATATTGTTTCTCGAAATGTCCTCATTCTCGGCATCCCATCACCATTTATTATAGTATTGACGTTATGGTCGCTGCTGTCGGGTCCTGGAGCGGTCCCGACTGATACAACTTTATCCAATAGGTAATGCAACTCCCCTTAAACGAGATAAACACCTATCGACAAAACAGATAGTTGGTCTATTCATTTCGGGCCACTAGTAGGAAGACTTAGGTCGCGATACATCCTAGTACTGCCAAGTAAGTTAGGTACTTACATACATAAGCCACGTTGATGTGAATCATCGAACATTATAGATAGTAGAAACGAGACTCCATCCTCGGACATTTAGAAACTTTTACATTCATACTCACGCGACTACACCTTCTTCTTGAGGTTTTCACTATAATGAGACTTTCCCTATAATGCGGTTATACCAGTCATAAGATCTGTAATGATATATTTTGAGATACCCATTTTGATGGATTAAATATCCTGGACAAACCTAGCCAAAATTTTTGGTAGATTGAGAAGTGTAGAAACACCGAGTTTTGCTGAATAAAGTTATCAGCGTCTTGTTTAGAACGAGTTTATTAAACCTTAAGTCTTTCCTTGGTCACACAATCGGATAACACAAATTTAATCTCGGGACGAGATTTCTTTAAGGGGTAGGTACTGTAACATCCGAGAATTTTCGAAATTTTGAATGACGATTTCAATCTTTGACTTTTCAAGTCTGACTTGACTTTTTGACTTCTGGTCTTTTATTGTCACATAAAAGCGATCACCGCGTAACCGGTAATTTTTCGGAACATATTTAAAGGAGATATATGTTATCCCTAAGTTGATTTATCAAAAACGAGCAGCTAAATCACGTTTTCGTTATTCGGACTCTAAAGTAATTTGATGTAAAACGACATTCCTGACAACTTTTCAGTTTTGCCCGAGACCTGGAAACGAGCCAAAAATGGCTAAAACAACACCGCAAAGATTATACGGACAACATACAACGCGGACACACAAAAATAATTAAATTTGTTTTTAATTATCAGTATTTATTTAATAAAAATATTAAATAAATTAGTCATCATTTTTAATTAAAAGCGTTTGTTGATAACGCAAATATACGGGTTAAAAATCTATTTCTATTTTTACTTTTGAACGAGACGTAACCGGTTCACAAAATACAAACGACTCCCGAACCGAGTTTCATCAAAACTTCATTAAAAAGTTACAAATTACACCCTAGACTATTAGGCATTATTCATTTCATATTAAAATTAAAAGTTCTATTATATATATAAAATTTTTATTATACATTTTCATTTCCATCTAAAGTTACACACAGACACATTTATATACTCTCTCCCTCCCCATAAATTCTGGCAGCCTTCCCCCACCGCCGGCCACCCTGCCGCCGCCGACCACCATGGCGCCGCGGCCGGAAAACTTTTCCGGCAGAGTTTTCCAGTGAGCTTCAAAAAGCTTCCTCGTCACCCAATCTACCCGGCCATCTACACCACTCGCCCCACTAGCGCTTTTTCCCTCCCCCTCCTTTCTGGCTACTGTCCCACCGCAGCCAACACCATCATCACCACCACCGCTACCCGCTGTCACCACCAACACCATCTTCACCATCATTGTCATCACCATGACACCACCCCCTGCTGCTACTCCACGACGATCACCACCTCCCCCTCCTCACCACCGCTACCTTCATAGCACCACAAGGGTGCGTGTGGTTTTGTTCTCAACCCACTAGGTGTGCGTCGGGTTCGGGTCAGACCCGACAAGGGGATGCGTTCGGGTGGGTGGTAAGCACCAAAGGGTGCGTCGGGTTGTGGGTTAAACAGCCGGAGGCCCGGTTGCTGTCGTAACACCGGGAAGGGTTTTTTTCGGGTTGTGAGGGGGGGGGGGGGGGGGGGGGGGGGGGGGGGGGGGGGGGATGTACATAATGTGTTTGGTTACGGGTCAAGCCCACAATAGGTGTGGTCGGGTTTGGGTTCACAGCCGGGGGCTGTTTGACTTAGGACGGTCCAAAGAGGGTGCATTGGGTTTGTGGTTTTTAGCCGCCGCTATAGGGTGCGTTCGGGGGGTTTATAACAGTTAGGGGTGTTTGTTTTGACGGTGGCAGCCACCACATAGGGTTGCGATGGGTGGCAGCCACCGCCCTAAGGGGTGTTTGTTGGCTGTAGGTTTCACCACAGCGGGGTCCGTTTGGTTTGTAGCAAATTAGGGTCCGTTTGGTATTATGGCAGCCAAACGGGGGTGTTTGGTTTGGGTTTGGCACGAGTAGGGTGCGTTTGGTTTTGGTTATAAACGGGTAGGGCCGCGTTTGGTTGTGGGTTTAACAACATAAGGGTTATGTTTGGGTGAGCAGAAAACCAATAAGAGTGCGTTTGGGTTAACACAAATCGGTAAATAAATACATTGTAAGATTAATAAATATATAGTGAAAACTTTTATAAATATAAAAGTTTAATACCTAGTGGTGGTTTAAAATGGTTAAATAAATATTATATATATTATTTTGTTAAGTTGAGATATAATAACATATATATTATCTCTAGAAAGCGCGGGCATTTGAAATATTGAAAAACGAATGATTTCAATATATACTGATTAAAGGAAAACGTCGAGTTTTGCGAATAAGGAAAACATTATATAACCGAAAATGTCATAACGAAATGTATATATATATTTTAATATTTAGTAACGTTTTACTAAAACTCATATTGTTTTATAAACGGATAAAAAGGGACCAAGATTATATTTTAAAGATACATTAACTGTATAATAACCTGACAACGAACGAAAACTATACTTTTACAATGAGACGAACTGTTTTAGACGCGACCCGTCGAAGAAACGAAATATATTTTATAAAATATTATTTATATTTTATAATGATTATAAACTGTTACAAACATGGTTTGATTAATTCAATAACGTAAAGACATGAGTCAACCTGTTGTAACAAGCGTCATTTCATTAAATAAATGGTGTCAAACTAATTGTTTAATGAGATTAATCACACTTATTATATAATACCTGCAAGTTATATATTATATTTTTCATTAATCTTTGGACTGATTGTTCTTTGCTATATAATTCATGATAGGATTATATAAGGGTATTTTTTTTTCATAAGTAATATATTAAAGAATATATATTACACACTTTTGCGTATATTTTTTATTTTTTTATTTAACCAACCACCAAACCAGTTCATAGAGTTCAATCTAACTCTTCATCAACGGTAGCGTGTGATGTAACCATTCATCGGAACTGCAAAAATCTTATCCTAGGCTAGTGGATCTTAGCCGTTAAATTTGTCGCAACTTCTCGACGAGCTTCCGTCGTCTTCCGTTCGTATTGTGCATAATCAGATGGCCTATCTTCCAATCGTTCCTTCATCAATCAAGTGAGTATCATAACTCGGCTTTCAATCTTTTGAATGTTTATAACCCGCGAGTGGGTATACATGCATGTCTACAAACTCTTACTTACAGAATCTTATAACAATGTGATTGTATTTAAAGGTATTTATGAGTTTAATACCTCACTTTTACTCGTTTAGGATAACGTTATATAAAGGGGGGGGTGGGGAGGGGAGGGTGGGGGGGTGGTTGTTGGGGGGAGTGGAGTCTCTTCATATGCATCATTGTCTAAATGGTACACTAGTGGATCAATTTTATATTATATTACTGTTGCCTAAGTAGCGATAACCCAAGTTACCGCCCATTATCATGAACTGTCAATTGCATAGATGTAGTTGTTCATTACATTATGTGTGCGCGAATGTTATGAATAGATCTATTTGGGGAAACGACCTCCCCGTTCGGGTGACTAGCTATCACCGGGAACGAACGTATAACATGTCGAATTTGGGGGATGTTTCGGGTTAAACATCTAATCGGGCAGAAATTGCAATATATATTATTGCAAGAAAGATCGTCGAGCTTCAGTGTCATGAGCTTAGGAAACGTAATCAGGGTCTCGTGATGTTTGCATTTGTTGTTTCATCACGGGAAGTTTATATGTTGTGATAGTTGCAGTTTGCTTTATCACGGGGAAAATCTTGTGGTCCTATATTATACGTTTTGGGAACTATGGAATATAAATGGTCTGGCATGTTTTGCAACTGTTGATTTTAGAAATCATATATATATTTTGAAAGGACATTTAAGGAATTAAATGGTCATATATACTTTGGAAACCTTTGGTTTATCATTCATATTTAAACTAATCTATGAACTCACCAACTTTAATGTTGACACTTTTAAGCATGTTTTTCTCAAGTGAATTAGATGCTTGGATTATCTGATGTGCATTGGAGTCTAAATTGGCAAGATTTCATAATTTGATTTCTACAAATGATCAAATCTCGTTGTGTCGCTTTCAAGCTTTTCATTATGATGCAATTATGGGACAACTATTATTTGATTTCAGAAAATCAACGAGATTGTTTTACAAACGATATATTTAGAGGTCGTTCTCTTGTATCTAGCGCTGTGTATTATGAAGTAGCACCCCAAGTGGTATTCCGCTGCGTTGTATGATTTTTGGGGGTGTTACAGCTACAACCTATAGTTTTCACTATTTAATTAGTTCAGCCCGTAAATACGACTTTTTACACAATCTGTACAACAAGGTCCAGATTTGACTAGTTTTAGTGTTTTGACCATAACTCATTCATTATTTACTTTCTTGGAATCATCTAATTTTCCCAATGTACATAAGAGATTTATCTATGACCTCATGTCATCAAATCAATCCTCAAACCTACTGAGTTTTATAGAATCTACTGTTTATTACAACTCATAATTTTGATGATCTTTTCACTTGTTTTAGATGACTATTTTAGCTATAATTAACCTAGATCTATACATGCAATGGTCCATTTTTATACTGATCATCAAATATCAGTACATGTACATATACACATTGAAAATCAAAAGAAAAACAAAACAAAATCATGAGATTTTTACCTCATGAAATATGTAGAAAATGATCAAATGATCAAAACAAGAACAAAGCTTCAATCTTCAAGCTTGATCTTCACCCAAAAATAATTTTGATCACCATTTCTTCACCAAAATGACTTGATAAAAAATTGTATAACTTCAGCCCCAAAATGTATATAACCCTTCTTGAAAACCCTTTTAATCACTTTCAAAATACAATAACCATACTAGGAAATCATCTTAACTGAGAGCTGAATATTTTGATCTTCAAAAAATTGGTGACATAATGTTTATGGTGAGATAGAGGCTCAAGAGGGTGAGAGGGAGAGAGCAAAAATTCAGATGTGAGTGTGAAATATGAGTGTTGTGTGTGTGTTTGATGGTAAAAAATGAGCTTATGTATGCTTGGACTAAAATGCCAAGTGTACATTGTTATAGCAAGAATCACCACCAGGGTACACCTCTCCCAATTGCCACCCCTTTGCATGGTGAGATTAGTGGGATAAGTAGTTTACTACTTGTCCCACTAATTGTTAAGGCGGGTATTTTCAAAGTCCGATATTTAAAAAGGTACGATTTGTAGTCGTTTTTCGTAAAACGTAAAAATAGTACGAGACACGAAAAATAAAAACGAATGCAACAAAAATATTTCTATGGCATTTTGAAAATATAAACGTCAATGCTTAACGTAGAATTCGCCGGTTCTTTGTAAACGTCACGTGAATTACAAATGTAAGCCCTAATTCTCCCGGTTAGTCGTGAGTTCATATCTCAACATAAAATTGAAAAATATATTTAATACTCGAGAATAAAATAACGACCTGAAATTGACGGATTGTCACAGCATTTCCCCCTAAAAAGGGATCTTCGTCCCTGAAGATCAATTCATCTTGTCGTCCGCTTCTTATTGAAATCAAAGAGATGAGGATATTTCTTCCACATCTGATCCTCCCTTTCCCAAGTATATTCCGGTCCACGACTCGAGTTCCATCGAACTTTAACTATAGGAATCCGACTTTGCTTAAGTTGTTTCACTTCTCTATCCATGATTTCGATGGGTTCTTCGATGAAATGCAACTTCTCGTCGATCCTTACTTCGTAAAGTGGAATAATAAGATCTTCATTCGATAAACATTTCTTCAAGTTCGAAACATGGAATGTATTGCGAACTCCTTGAAGCTCTCGGGGTAAATTCAGTTTATATGCCTCCGGACCCACTCTTGATAAAATTCCTACGAGAAGTCAACTTACGGGAAAACCAGTGAAATGTACTAATAACCAAAAGCAGCAGATCCGAACAACCAATATACATCAAGACGTCGAATAGGAAGATAGGACCTCCTTACAACAAAGTACGATGAAGGGATTCTACACTTAGAGTTAGGAATCCGAACGAATAATCAAGCAAATGAACAACCTTAATAATAGTAATAGTAGTACTAATATGTATCCGCAAACGTTATATAGAAGGAAAACTTACTATGTACACAACTATCCATAACACATCCGCACACTAGGTTAAGAGAATAATTCCCTAACCATATAACCATCCTTATCAGGATTGCAAACATTACCACACCTCACACTACCAAGTAACAAATAAACATCAATCAATGCAATCATGGTCACAAGTCCACGTGTGTGATGCCTTTATAATTATGTCGGCTGCCATAATTATATTTGCCTCCTTTCACAAGTGTACTTACTTCCAAGACTACACATCTCAATGATCACTCACATATAAGCACATATACCACATTGTACATCTTAAATCACTACCACATAACACATAAAGGATGCTCCAACAAATAACTACATACTTATATAAAGATAAAGTCGAAATTGACATAAAGGAACAAAAGTCTCGCAATGCCTCCAAAATACCAGATACTCGAAAGAATTAATCAAAAACAATGTGACGAGGTAAAAGACGGAATAAACCTATGTTGGGCCTCACATGGGTTTGACTTTACCTTCGCAAGATGTTAGCCTCAAAATATTAAGTCAAACAAGGAAACTCGGTCTTTATTTATTAGTTGTTGTAATTGGCTAGAAAGGGAGTCGGGCTCATGATTTAATCTTATATTGTATACGTTGCGGGCTAAAGCCCAAAACCCGAGCCGGCCCAACAATACTACACCTAGGCATCACCCTAGGGTAGTGTGAAACTATAAATACCCCTCTCTACTCTTGGAGAGGGTGTTGGTGTAGTTAGTTGGTCTCATTTGTATTCTTTGTGTGCAAGGTAATCAACCATCATTTTTCTCTCTACATTCTCTCTCTAGTTTGTCTCTCTAAAATTCTTTCATTCTTCCATCTCTCTTTTTTCTTTTGGTTCAAATATGAAGTGAAGGTGTATATTGGTTCCTACATTTGGTATCAATCGCCACAGGGGTGATTTAGTTTTGGTTCGTGTGGTTTATCAACTTTCTTGGTTCGAAATTTTTTTTGTCTAACAAAAGTGAGTTTCGGTTTCCTAACTACTCAAGGTTATATCTTGTTTAAAGTATAGGAGTATTAAAACTTTCATTTTTGTTGTCTTTAAAATTTTCAGTTAAGTTGTCTATCATAAAACGTAATTATCGAGTTTCAAAAGTACACCGAGTTTCTCATTTACAACAAAATAGTACAAATACCGAGTTTCAAAAAGTATAAAACAAAATGAGTCCTAGCTCAGTTGGTTTGTGTGGTGTTGTTAAGAATTGATAAGAGAGGTCCTGTTTTCGATTCCGGGTTGTAGCACTTTCCATCTTTTTTTTTGTATTACCGAATTTGTGTTCTTTCCGAATTTAGGGTTAAATATTGAGTTTGGGAAGAAATAACACAATATTCACATAGCTCAGTTGGTAAAAGAGTATTTGTTTCTGATCGTGGAAGTCTTGAGTTCGACTCTTGGCTGTGGCTTATTTTTTTGTATTGTTTTTTTTTTCTTTCTTTTCTTTCTTTCTTTCTTTCTTTACCGAAATTGTACTACTTTTACTTAATTATTGTAAGGTTGATCGAATTTTGTAATAGTGCACACGTTTTTGGTTTTATCGAAAAGTGTGTTTTAGGATTTCATTTAATTCTCGGAATTTTGCATACAAGGTGTAATAGATTCACAAATCTTCGGTTTTATCGAGTTTTGTGTTAGAAGAGGTATTATCGAATTTTGTAATAGGAAAATTGTTAGATAATTGTTGTTTGTAATTTTCATTAATTTTGATCAAAATTGTCTTCAAGTTCTATCCGAGAAGATTCGTCCGAGTTTGATCTTAAACTTGTCCGACAAAATTTTCGAGTTTGTTCCATCCGATATCGATCAACACTTGCCGAATTTAGTTACCGAATTTGTTACTGAATTTGTTACCGAATTTAGTTACCGAATTTGTTACTGAATTTGTTACCGAATTTAGTTACTGAATTTGTTACTGAATTTGTTACCGAATTTGCTTTACCAAATTTGGTACCGGATTTGTTTAATCGAACCTATAACATCAAGAAAAAACCACAACACAACTTTATCATATTAAGATCCTACAAATCATTTTCACTTCATAATTCACGGTACAATGGAAATGAAAGATACTTTATCTTCGTGTTCGAATTCGAAAGAACAACAAATGCAACAAATTCAAGATAAAGGAAAAAAGAGTTGCATGGTATCTTTTCGAAAACTTCATTCACACCTCAAGCTTCTTTCAAACAACGACTTAAAAGGAACTCTAACCGAGTCTGGATTCAAACGTGCATTTGCGATACTCTTTGGTCAAGATATAGAGACTTACACAGGCATAATGTTCCTATACGTGGATCAATTAGAAAAGCAACTTGACAAAGAAGAATTTCAAGAGATTGGATCCATGGCTTCTCTTAAAGTACCCGAGACATAGTTTCAGATGTTCATCAAGTCACGGATGTATTTGGATGATGAATTTGTTGTAATGACACGCAACTACTTTCTCTAATACACTCAACTTGCGATTCCAGAATTCCGTGACACACTGATCCAATACATGGAATCTGTTAAGAAGTCGATTGATGAACGAGCAAAGCATAAAGAAGAGTATAACAGCTGGGTGAATGAAAGAAAAATGCAGACAACCGAGGATAAGGTTGATTCGAGTAAAGCATTGGATGTTAGTTTGGTTGATACAGAAAGCAGTGGGACAACATTATAAGAGCAAGACACAAGCAGCATATCAGGGAATGATGCACATGCTGATGACGCATATATCAGACCCATATATGATGAAGAGCCAATGGCTGAGGTACAAACGACTGCTGAAATCAAAGTCTTTGCTATAGGAAAACAGCATACTGAGCAACCCGAATTCAATAATGAAGGAGAGGTTGACCAGAATGCTGAACAATGTCATGACACATGTCTTTTGCCTGCTACATTAACTGATAACCAGACAACTGAACTCTCAAATCAATCTCTTGAATTTGAAAATATTCGTCTCAAAAAGACAGTTGCCCAATTTCAAAAAGATTTTTCAAGAATGGAAGCACATTATGTTAATCTTAAACTCAAATATCAAAATCAAGTTTTAAAAGAAGGGCAACATGGTCAATTTTTGAAAGTAAAAAGTAATGAAGCCAAGGTTAAACAGGCCATAGAAGGTAATTGAAACAATAAACATCGAATTGGAACATAAAGTGGCTAAGTTACTTAAGGAAAATGAGACTTTGAAAAAGCATTACAAAGAAATGTATGATTCTATCAAGACAACGAGAGCTAAGAACATAGAACACACAACTTCTTTGATTGCAAAAAATGATGACTTCAAAGAGGCTTTACAACCACGTAGAAACCAATCAGTGTGAATACTAAGTTTGCAAAATCGTCAATCTTAGTATTCACATGATTTTGAAAACTTAGTATTCACACTATTTCCTGTTAGTGTGCAAAAAATGAGTTGAGGAAATTAACAGGAAATAATGTGAATACTAAGTTTGCAAAATCATCAATCTTAGGGAAACCGGCTTTACATCCATGTAGAAACTAATCAGTTGTTCTACAACCGACTGCGTTTAAATCTGAACGACCTAGATTTTCGAAGCAACGGTTTGCCTCCCAAGTTGATGTCAATAACGATTTGTCAAAACCAGTCACTACACATTATTTGCCTAAGGAAAGAGAATCTGCCGTTGTAAAACCTCGTCACATGATTGCACCTGGCTCATCTAGGTATAGCTCAAATGACATGGTTCATAATCACTACCTAGAGGAAGCTAAGAAAAAGACACAAGAAAGCAGTAGGAATTCAGAACCTAGTGTGATACCTTCTGCTAGATCACAAAGCACATCTAATGGTAGCAAACCAAAACCTAGGATCAATAACTAAAAGTCTAGGAATTGGACTGCATCTAAGAGTAGTTGCGTCCCGACAAAGACTGTGCCCATAGCAGAACACTCTAGGAATTCTAGAAGTTTTTTTGACTCCAAACATTTTGTTTGCTCAACATGTCAGAAATGTGTCTTTAATGCCAATCATGATTCTTGTGTAACAAAATTCCTGAATGAAGTCAACTCACATGCTAAGGTTTCATCCAATAAGACAACAACAAGAAACAAACCCGTAGAGCAAACAAGGTTTGGAAAGAAACCAGAAAGACAGATCCCAAAGGGACATAGGTTTTCAATAAAAAAGACTTCCGTTGTGCATAAGAAAATAATGACTCCTAGATCTTGACTTAGGTGGAAACCGACAGGTAGAATTTTCAAGACAATTGGTCTTAGATGGGTTCCTACTGGAAAGATATTCGCCTTTAGCACAAATAAGGTTGACAGTGAACCCACAAATGGTTCAAATGACTATATCACTAACCAATATGAATGCAAACAAACTCTTGATGTCAGTGCAGGTACACTTAACATACATCCAGGTACATCTTTAAATCCTACAAAGGAAAGACTTCAAGTTTGGTTGCTGAAAAGACTAATATCTGAGAAACTAAGGCTTCAAGGAATTTTCAACTAATGAGCAAGCAATGACTTCTGATCATAACAGTTCAGAACTCGGAATTCACGACCACAGCAATGAACCGTCAAGTTCAAAGCTGGTTCCAAAAGTTGTTCCTCCAGCAGTCAAGACAACTACATCATGACAAGAGTTGGAATTACTATTCCAAAATCACATAACAATGCTTAGGTCAACATGTATATATTTTAAAAAAAATACAAAAATATAAAATTTCAAAAAGAAAATACAAAATCAAAAAAAAATCAGAAAATGTTTCAAAAAAATATTCTTCTCGACATGTCTCTTGGAATCGATAACATTTACGTACCTAGAAATGTTGATTCATATCAACACGGGCGTGTAAATGAAGTTCGAACAGGAGTTCCAAATGTTTTCAAAACATGTCATTTCTAATTTTTTTTCTCTATGACTTGTAATCACTCTCAGATTGCAACTCGGTCATGAACGACAAAGGAGAGTGTACGCATAAGTACGCTTATCCTTAGTGTTAGAAGAGAAGTCTTCTAACATTTGGTTTTTTAAAAAGTTGAACATAATTTTTCAAGAATTTCTCAATGACGATTCAAAATCTTTC